>JAJEKV010000057.1:7593955-7855100 GCA_021234155.1 Isoetes taiwanensis | reverse complement strand
AAAAAAAGAATAGAAATAGAGAGGGAGAAAGGGAAGGGAAAAGGGGCAATGGAAAAAGGGGAAGAAGGGAAGGGCGTGAAAAGGAGAAAAAAGGTAAGGGAAAAAGGTGGGAAGAAGGGGACAAACAAAGTGCATGGGAAAAGGGCACGGGAAAAGAAAAAAGAATAAGGGAGATGGAAAAGGGAAAATGGAACCTAGAAAAAGGGCACGAGGAAAAGGGCAAAAAGGAAGGGGGAAAGGGCATGCGAAAAAAAGAAGAGGGAAAAGGTGAAGAAAGAGGAAAAGAGAAGCAAAAAGAGAGCATAAAAAGAGAAAGGGAAAAGGTTAGAGAGAAAAGGTGAGGAAAGAAGAGTATGGAAGGGGAAAATGACATGGAAAAAGGGAAAGCAAAAGGGGAAAAGGAAAAGAGAGGGGAAAAAGGAAGATAAAAAGGCATCGTGAAAAGGGAAAGAGGGAAAGGGTGGGAAAAAGGAGGGGGAAAAGATGAACATGAAAAGGGTGGGAAGAAGGGAATGAATAAAGCACATGGGATGAGGGAAAGGGAAAGGAAAAGAAAAAAAGGAAAAAAGGGAGATGGAAATGGGAAAAGGGTACCTAGAAAAAGGGCACGAGGAAAAGGGCAAAAGGGAAGGGGGAAAGGGCATGCAAAAAAGGAGAAGAGGGAAAGGGTGAAAAAAGAGGAAAGAGAAGCAAAAATAGGGCATCGAAAAAAGGAAGAGAAAAGGTTAGAGAGAAAAGGTGAGGAAAGAGGAGAAGAAAAGGGGAAAATGGCATTAGAAAAGAGACAGGGAAGGGGAAAAGAAAAAAAGAGGGGGAAAGGGAAGATAAAAAGGCACCGAGAAAAGGGAAAGAGGGAAAGGGTGGGAAAAAGAGGAAAAGGGGAATAGGAAATGATGGAGAGCAAGGAATAGAAAAAAAAGAAGGGGAAAAGGGCATGAGAAAAAAGGGAAGAGGAAAAGGGTGAGGAAAGGGAAAAAGAGCATGGGAAAGGGAAAATGGAAGAGGAAAAAGGCAGAAGATGATGGAAAAAAAAAAGAAAAAGGGCACATAAAATAGATGAAGAAATGCGAATGGAAAGAGGCATATGAAAGGGGAAAGGGAAAGCAAAAATGAAAAGGAATGAGAAAAAGGAAAGGGAAAAAGGGCACAGAGAAAAGCGAAATGGTGGGGAAGGGATGAAAAGGGAAGAGAAAGGAAAAAAGAAAAGGAAGCAGAAGGGGGGAAGGGAAGAGAAAAAATAGGGGAGAGGAAAATGGGAAAAGAGATGGGAAAAAGATCACAGATAAAGAGAAAGATGGTGGGGAAAGGAAGCCACACAAAAAGGTGGGGAAAAGAGAAGAAAAAGGGGCATGGAAAAAAGGTAAGAGAAAATGAAAAGAAAGGGGAAAAAAAGGGGAAATGGGAAGGGCGGGAAAAAGGTGAAAAGGGAAGAGAAAAAGCCTATCAGAAAAAGGGAAATGGGAAGGGAAAGGGAAAGGGAAAAAAGAGAAGGAGAAAGGGAAGGGGAAGGAAAAGGGAAGGGGAGGGAGAAGGGGGCTAAAAAAAAGAAAAAGGGGAGAAGGAAAAAAAGATAAAATGTGAGAAAAATAAGAAAAAAGGAAAAAGGAAACTGTGTAGGATAATGAGGAAAAAGAAGAAACATGGGATAGAGCAAAAACCAAAGGAAAGGGAAAGGATATTAAATGCACAAAAACATTTTATAGCTCAGCAACACTGGGCTTGGTTTCTATTATATGATTTATGAAAAGAAGTCTAGGCTGAATAGGTTTCCGTCCACATTGGCTCCCAAATTATGCCCAGCAACGCTGGGCACTATTACTAGTTAACTAGATTCATGCTTAATTCTTAAGCTACTGCATTCATAAACAATTTAGTTTTAAAGCAAGCTAGATCAATAAATCAAATGCAATCCAATATGTTTCCAACCTGATTTGTTTGTGCCGGTGTAGTGGGGATTTGGTATCTGGAATGATGGAGTATTGTATTTTTTTGAAGATTCTAACCGTTTTTCTTACATATTTACAGATAATTTATATGTTTTTAGGGAAATTGGTATTTTTTGTGAAGACCCTGATAAGAAGCAGAGGCAACTTCGTAGCGGCTATTATGTTTGAAGTATGAAGACCCTGATAAGAAGCAGCGGCAACTTGAATAGGATCAAGACTCAAAGGGACGCCAATGGCAGCTATGGAATTATGCAAGGGAGCCGTATGAAGAAGCGTAAGATTACAAAAATTGAGTTGCAGTTGCATTTGAAGGTCTTGGAATGTATTAGTGGCGGTATTATGGTGGAGGTTTTCCTCGAAAACCCCTACGTGGGCGAGGTTTTTAGTCCTAGCTATAATACCATTACTATGCATTTCCGAGTTATATTAGTGAGATATGTTTGATACAAAATGTGTGACGAGATACCATGGCACAAAGTTGAGGAAAACAAAGATCATGTATTCAATTCACAAACTAAGGGTGTGGAATTAGATGCAGTGATTTGGGAAGATAATGACATGTTTATGAAGCAAGCAAATAGGGATTAGAATTGAAAGATCACAAAAGAGTGTTCTAAGCAAAGACTAATGAGGTGTGAAGATGAAGATGAGGAAGGCATTACACCAAGGATTGGATGATGTTACAAGAGGCAGACAGACATGAATAATGGGAAACAAATACAAACAAGGTGAGAAGTGCGGGCAAGACAAAAAGGTCGATACCGCCTATCTAAGGGATACAAGTCATGGAATATGAAAGGAAATTAAATGTATTTGAAGAAAATTGATGACTAGGAGCTGATGTGGATGAAAGGAGGAGAAAACCTAACGTAAGAGTTAAGGAGATGGGAGCGGGGCAGGTCGCTTTTGGAACAAGGGCTGCGATTACATGAAAGGAAGACATCGGGGCATGGAAGGAGAGCACCGTAGCAAGGAAGTAAGTTCATTTGGATCTATCAGCTTATGGGCAAAAAATTACAGCAATGTGAAGCATTCTTATGGCAGATTTTACATGTATATCAGACCTAATTCCAATTGGGCAGACATTCTATGCAAATTCAGCCTGTGGGTCATCATTAGCAGCCATAAATCAGAGTATGGAGCACTATAAATTGTCCTTGTCTTCAATAACAAGTGGAAACATGTGTTACAAAGAGCAAATTTCTGATTTAGAGGACAACACAATTTGCATTGATCAAGTAGGTATTTTAAATTGTTGTTTTTCCGAATTTCATTAAGTTCTGAGATGAAATGGATGTATTTGAAGGGCATTGTTCCTTACTATTATGAAGAATCATATGGACCAGTTGCTTTATCATTGTCTTATTGCTGATTTCCTTTGAATCATGCCTTGTTATATTGCTATTATTTTTGAAGATTCAATGTTATCAATGTTATAAAAGACAAGCTGAAATATGATGCTCATTGGTGATGGTTTACGAGTTGCAATTCCTCTTAACAAGCATTGTCAATTTGGAGTTTAGCATGTGGCAAGTTGTATATCCATTATGAATTCTCTTGTTGTGAATGAAGTATATTACCTTGCTGCTGGTTATTGCCCTGATTGTTTTACACTCATGCATCGCCGTGGAGCCCGGGGGTAGTTGTTTCTAGATTTTGTTGGACTCATGACATATTTTTGGTGCGTTTGCCGGGAGAACGGTCATCGTATGAGTGGAAGAAATTAGAGACGGACAAAAGAGGTCAAGCACTGGAAGAATAAAGCCAGGCCAGCCTATAGTCTGATCCTAACATTCCATGTTTTATGTACCTGCCAAATGTGAAGTCAAAGGAGGAGAATGACAAGAAAAAAGAGCAACTAAACCAAGATCGTGAGCAACGCCTTAAGAAGAGAGCATTATCAAGAACTGAGTCTTTAGAATCTATCAGAAGTTTGAGTCCTAAAAAATTGAAATCTAGTTTGGAGTTATCAAGAAGGCAACACAAATAACCAAATTGTAAAGTTATAATTCAAATCCCTTCAAGTTCGAAGTTAGTAGTATCTATTTCTCCGTGATATGCAAGCATGCCCCAAAGAACAACAAAGGCAACACGGATGCCATATCCAACATTTTCTGCCCTTGGCGGTATGGATGCTGACTCGCATGTGCAATCATTTCTAACAATCAGTGAAGCCAATCGGGAGGATAATGATCAAGAGAAGATGAGGCTTTTTCCAGCGACACTCAAAGATGGCGCAGTAGAATGGTACCGTTTGGCCAAATCCACTACTCCTTTCCACACTTGGAAGGAGTTAGAAACAAAGATTTTGAATGCTTTCGCACCCGCGGGATATGCTCAACGAGTGAGTGATGAATTGTCATATATCAAGTTGCTGCCTAACGAGAGTTTGCAGAGTTATATTATCAGATTTCGAAGATTGGTGGCAAAGAAAGATCCCAAACCATCTGATGAAGACCAGGTGAGGTATTTCACAAACGGACTTCCACCTGATATTGGTTTTTATACAAAAGGGCAAACTCCTTCTAAATTAGAGGATGCCATAAAGATTGCTTCCAGCTGGGAGCAAGCTAAGCTCAACATGGCTCGCTATTACCAACCTGGAGTAGTGATGCCATCGGTTCTTGGAGGGGTGCCGGCAATGTTTCCATCACAATTGGGTATGGCATCAAGTCCCATAGAGCCTCCTTCTTTTTCTCCTATGCCGTTCGGTTTTCCTGCAGCAAACACATTGATTCCTGGAGTAATGGATTATAGTAAGCTGCAATTGGGTGGAGCTGCCGGTAAGGAATCTGAAACTGTATCTAAGAGTGAGCTTGTCAAGGTGAAAGAGGATTTAGTTGAGGCATTGACAAAGCAAATGACTGATCTGCAATTGAATTGGGTTCGAGGTATGGCTGCTTCCCCTCAGCCCAAAACAGAGCGCACTAACATCTGGTGTGTAAAGTGTAAAGGATATGGCCATCTCCCATCGGAATGTGCAACTCCAGCTGGTCTCCAAGCTATAGTCTCTTGTCAAAATTGTGGCAGACGGAATCATAAGACTGAAGATTGTTTCTATTTGAAGAATAGAGTGCAGCCTATGCAACAGACTCAATCAACCTATCAAGTGCAACCTATGTATGGAGCTTCTATACCTGTTTTTGCAGCAGCCCAAGTGCAACAACCGGCGAGGCCGAGAGGGCGTGGCGGACGTATTCCACAATGTTATCGATGCGGTGAGATGGGCCATATTTCTCCCCATTGTTCTAACCCAAGGAAGTCTGTGGAATTTCAGCCTATTTGTGGCATATGCCAAACACAAGGGTTGCACTCTCAAGAGAATTGTCCGCACAAATTGGAGGTCAAGAAGAATATCAAATTTAAGGAGCCTGTAGTGGATTCTGGAGCAATCTTTGTGGATATACCAAGGAATTCAACCATACCAGCATATGCGGTGGAGACAAGACATCAAGTATCAAAGAGACGAGGACAAGAGGCTGCTGCTGCTAGCAGCCATATTCCGGAGCGTAATTTTCAAGAACAATGTTCAGGATTGCCACAGTTGTTTTCCAGACCTGAAGATGATGTAGAAGACCAAGCTTTTATATTTGACCAGCAAGACATCCCTGCTCCTGTGAATGTAAAGAATATTATTGATGCTGAATTTGCCCCTCATACATTGAAGGAATCCACACGGAAGAAAAAACGCAAGTATAAAAGAGTTTTGAAGATGGAATCAAGTGCACCGTATGATATTTTGAAGGATTTAGAGAATCAACATCCCACTTTGACTTTTGGCCAGTTATTACAAGTTGCACCAGCGTGTAGGAAGGCTCTTACATCAGCTCTCAAGGGTCACAAGGAGGTCGTTGTGAATTCAGCTTGGCCTGTCATTGCAGATATGAGTTCACCATGTATTGACGTGGAGATAAATGGCCAATTGATTCGTGAGTGCACTATAGATGGAGGTTCCGGTGTCAACATTATGCCAGAGGATGTCATGAAGAAATTGGAGCTTTCTGGAATTGCCCCTGTGTATTTCATGGTAAGAATGGCAGATCAACGACGAGTGAAGCCCTTGGGGATGATTACAGGTGTGCAAACTCTTATTGCTGGTATTGTATTCTATGTTGATTATGTAATCTTGCGTATGGCCCATGGAAATTTCACCTATCCGATCTTGCTTGGACGTCCTTGGTTATTGCAAGCATCTGCTAAGCATGATTGGTCTACTGGACTCCTGCAAATTGGAGATGGCAACAATGTGGTTCGAGTGCAAGTTCACTTTCATCCTAATACATTGATGCCCACAAAGAACAACGAGGATAACGATAGTGATACAAGTTCCAGTGATTCAAGTGAAGAAGACCTCGAGTCTTCCGACGAGGATATTGATGCTGCTGCGATATATGTGGAAAGGGAGGATTATATGAAGTTGCGAGCTCCACCTTATCAAGCTGACACATCAAGTGTTGATCTTCAAGAATGGCTAAATGATACAATAAGTTGTAATATGGTTTCCGTAGAACCAATTGAAGAGGAAGACGAGGAGCGGTATCCGGAGCATTTCACTAATTATGAAGTGGCGGAATTGAAACTGAGGGAGGTCCCTGCTGCACAAGAAACCAGCAACCTTATAAAGAAGTTTATCGAGCCTCCAGCATTGCAAGATCTGAATTTAGGAACCGAGGCGGAACCTAGGATTATCAAACTCGGTGCAGACCTTAATATTGAGGAGCGAGAGCGATATCAACTTCTTTTTGAAGAGTTCCGAGATATCTTTGCATGGAGTTACACGGAAATGGTTGGCATTAATCCTCAACTTTGTGTTCATCGTATTCCATTGGTAAGAGACGCTATTCCTGTGCGCCAACGTCCTTATAGAATGAATCCTAGTTATTCTCGTGCTGTAAAGGAGGAAATTGATAATCTTTTAGATGCGGAGTTTATTGAACCAATTGAAACCAGTGAATGGCTATCTCCTATAGTTGTTGTTCCTAAAAAGAATCTGAAAATTCGAGTATGCGTGGATTTTCGCAAACTTAATCATGTCACTGTTAAAGATGGATTCCCTTTGCCGTTTACGGACTCTGTATTGGATGCGGTCGCGGGTCACGAGTGTTATTCTTTTCTCGATGGCTATAGCGGTTATAATCAAGTTCAAATCGCACCAGAAGATAGAGACAAAACTGCCTTTGTCACCGAATGGGGCTGTTTTCGATATAAAGTCATGCCTTTCGGTTTATGCAATGCTCCAAAGAACCTTTCAACAGATTATGATAGCAAAGATTCAAGGATTATTTGCGAGATTTCATCGAGATTTTTTTGGATGACTTCAGTGTTTTTAGCTCTTACAATGACCACTTGAAGAAATTAAGAGCTTGTTTCCTTCGATGCAGGGAATATGGTATCTCTCTCAACCCATTTAAATGTTCTTTTGCTGTCACACATGGTATTCTTCTAGGCAGAATTGTCTCTCAAGATGGGCTGGCAGTAGACCCTGGAAAAGTCAAGATCATATCAGATTTAAGGCCTCCCATGACGATCAAAGAATTGCAGGCTTTTCTCGGTCACGTAGGTTACCATAGAAGGTTCATTCGCCATTATGCTGATAAGGCTTTGCCATTGACCAATTTATTGAAGAAAGGGGCTGAATTCACATGGAGTAGTGAATGTCAAGATGCATTTGAGGCTTTAAAACAAGCACTAGTTTCTGCTCCTATTTTGAAAATGCCATGCTGGGATAAAGTTTTTCATGTGCATATTGATGCATCAAATTATGCCATTGGAAGTATTCTAGCACAACCAGATGATAACGGATGGGATCATCCCATATATTATGCCAAGAGGGCAACAACTCTAGTGCCGAAGAAGAAATTATTGCACTACGGAGCGGAAGGCCCGGGTATGATCTATTCAATTCGAAGTTCGGCATTATCTCTTGGGCAAGGAATTTGTATTTTATGTGGACCACCAAGCGCCAAGTACTTGATCCTTAAACCATGTCGTACGGGAAGGATAACTCGTTGGCTCCTTTTGTTGCAGGAATTTCAGTTTAAAATTGTTATTAAGCCAGGAAAGTCGCATGTTACAGCAGACCACTTGTCTCGGGTAAGAGCATCTCAAGAAGGTTCTGGTGTTGAAGATGATCTACCGGATGCAAACCTTTTTCATGTGGAATCAGTCCCGGAGTGGCTCTTTAATATCGCTGAATATTTATCAACAGGAAAATTGCCTGAGCATTTGACTTATGCGGAACGAAGAAGATTGATTATTCAATCCCGTCCCTACACTTTAATTGCAGGAACCCTTTATCGCATTGGTCGAGATGATATTCTTAGGCGGTGTGTCTTACCACATGAGGTGGAAAAAATTATAATTGCATGTCATGACGCGCCCGAAGGCGGCCACTTTGCAGCAAATACAACAGTGCAGAAGATTTTACAAGCAGGTTATTGGTGGCATTCCATGCATAAGGATGTTGCTGATTATGTCAAAAAATGTGATCCTTGCCAACGTCTTGGAAGACCCACAAGAAGGGATACGATGTTCTTGCATCCTATTGTTCCTGTGTTGCCATTTGAAAAGTGGGGCATCGATTTTATGGGACCTATTAACCCACCTGCTAAGCAGACCCGAAACAGGTACATTCTTGTTAGTACTGACTATGTTACAAAGTGGGTGGAAGCGAAAGCTCTTAGAGAGGATAATGCTGCTGCTGTTGCATCATTCTTATATGAAAATATTATCATTCGATTCGGTTGTCCTATTGAATTGGTGAGCGACAGAGGTAAACACTTTCTTAATCAAGTCATAGCAGCCTTAACAGAGTTATATAATGTGAAGCATCGGAAGACCACGCCATATCATCCACGGGCAAATGGGCAGGTGGAGAGGACGAACAGAACCTTATGTAATATTATCGCAAAGATTTGCAATGCAAGTAGGAGTGATTGGGATAAGCGTCTTCTTGATGCGTTATGGGCGTACCGGATTGCCTACAAGGTGACAACTAGAGCTACTCCGTTTCAACTTGTTTATGGTCAGGAAGCAGTAGTTCCAATTGAATTAGAGATTCCCTCATTGAGGGTAGCTGTTCAAAACAAGTTGGATTGGGATGGCAGCATTAAATCACGCTTACAGGAGCTTGAAAAGTTAGATGAGACTCGCCTACATGCATTCAAAGCACGGGAGGTGTTGCAGCAACAAAGAAAGGCATGGTACGATAGACATGTGAAAAAGAAGGAGTTTACTATTGGCGACACAGTTTTAATGTATGATAGTAAACACCGAAGCGCCCGAAAGCTCGGGATGCGATGGATAGGCCCATATATTGTGAGAGAAGTCTTCATGAATGGCTCAGAATCCTGACATTTGCAAGGGGCAAGATTTGCCCTACGCTGAAGTTAATGGAGCACGCTTAAAGCTATATTTGCAAAGAAGAGGAAGATCGACCTATCTTATGTACAAGCAAGAATACACCCCCTGATGCATAGTGTTCTTCTGACGAAGAACAATAGGAGGGAGGATAATGTAGTGGGGATTTGGTATCCGAATGATGGAGTATTGTATTTTTTTTTTTGAGATTCTAACCGTTTTTCTTACATATTTACAGATAATTTATATGTTTTTAGGGAAATTGGTATTTTTTGTGAAGACCCTGATAAGAAGCAGAGGCAACTTCGTAGCGGCTATTATGTTTGAAGTATGAAGACCCTGATAAGAAGCAGAGGCAACTTGAATAGGATCAAGACTCAAAGGGACGCCAATGGCAGCTATGGAATTATGCAAGGGAGCCGTATGAAGAAGCGTAAGATTACAAAAATTGAGTTGCAGTTGCATTTGAAGGTCTTGGAATGTATTAGTGGCGGTATTATGGTGGAGGTTTTCCTCGAAAACCCCTACGTTGGCGAGGTTTTTAGTCCTAGCTATAATACCATTACTATGCATTTCCGAGTTATATTAGTGAGATATGTTTGATACAAAATGTGTGACGAGATACCATGGCACAAAGTTGAGGAAAACAAAGATCATGTATTCAATTCACAAACTAAGGGTGTGGAATTAGATGCAGTGATTTGGGAAGATAATGACATGTTTATGAAGCAAGCAAATAGGGATTAGAATTGAAAGATCACAAAAGAGTGTTCTAAGCAAAGACTAATGAGGTGTGAAGATGAAGATGAGGAAGGCATTACACCAAGGATTGGATGATGTTACAAGAGGCGCATGCATATGAATAATGGGAAACAAATACAAACAAGGTGAGAAGTGCGGGCAAGATAATCAAGGTCGATACCGGCCTATCTAAGGGATACAAGTCATGGAATATGAAAGGAAATTAAATGTATTTGAAGAAAATTGATGACTAGGAGCTGATGTGGATGAAAGGAGGAGAAAAACCTAACGTAAGAGTTAAGGAGATGGGAGCGGGCAGGTCGTTTTGGAACAAGGGCTGCGATTACATGAAAGGAAGACATCGGGGGCATGGAAGGAGAGCACCAGAAGCAAGGAAGTAAGTTCATTTGGATCTATCAGCTTATGGGCAAAAAATTACAGCAATGTGAAGCATTCTTATGGCAGATTTTACATGTATATCAGACCTAATTCCAATTGGGCAGCACATTCTATGCAAATTCAGCCTGTGGGTCATCATTAGCAGCCATAAATCAGAGTATGGAGCACTATAAATTCGTCCTTGTCTTCAATAACAAGTGGAAACATGTGTTACAAAGAAGAAATTTCTGATTTAGAGGACAACACAATTTGCATTGATCAAGTAGGTATTTTAAATTGTTGTTTTTTCTGGAATTTCATTAAGTTCTGAGATGAAATGGATGTATTTGAAGGGCATTGTTCCTTACTATTATGAAGAATCATATGGACCAGTTGCTTTATCATTGTCTTATTGCTGATTTCCTTTGAATCATGCCTTGTTATATTGCTATTATTTTTGAAGATTCAATGTTATCAATGTTATAAAAGACAAGCTGAAATATGATGCTCATTGGTGATGGTTTACGAGTTGCAATTCCTCTTAACAAGCATTGTCAATTTGGAGTTTAGCATGTGGCAAGTTGTATATCCATTATGAATTCTCTTGTTGTGAATGAAGTATATTACCTTGCTGCTGGTTATTGCCCTGATTGTTTTACACTCATGCATCGCCGTGGAGCCCGGGGGTAGTTGTTTCTAGATTTTGTTGGACTCATGACAGCCGGGTTTTCCATAATTTGAGCAGTCTCCGGATTGTTTGCATTTACTCAGTATCATTTGTCAAATTCTTGTGCATCACCATCATACATTCTAGTAGGAGAGGATATTTGATGCTTTTATCATGATCCTTCATAGATTTCGAATTTTTACCATCTCCTTCTGCCTTCCTAGCCATCTCTTGCAGACTGCTCAGCGATTCCAGTGCATCTATAAGGAGTTCTTAGCGAATTTCTACATATGACCAGACTATGCAAGGCTGCCATGCAAACACCGGTAGCAACCTTCGGATCACCTTTATTTCATGCCATGCTAAGCCAACAAGCAAAGAACAGCAATAATTGAACTGGGCTCAGATTACCTCTGAATTCCATTGCGCAAGCATTCTCTGCCTCAGACGACCCTAATTAGGGTTCTATTATAACCAGTGTTGCAAAAATACCCGTATTTTTTGAAAAGGATCCATTCCGTACCGTACTTGTAAGTACGTACGTATTTTAAAAAAATACTCCTAACGTTTTTTTTTAAATACTACTTGTTTTTCACAGAACAGTAAACTTGCACTTACCAAGAATTGAACCTGGGCCTCTTAGATAGCAAACTAACATGCTAACCAACTTCCCCTACATCAATTTTATGTTTTATTTCACTGTTTTATTCTATTTAAACACTGTTTTTGATTTTTAAAAAATACTCCAAACGTACGTAAGGTACGTATGGCTGAAAAAAACCGTATTTTTTAAAAAATACGTACAGTACGTACGGTACGGTACGCGTACTGGACAACACTGATTATAACTATAAACTAGGTCATGCACGGATTGATCTACAAGAACCTAATCCATGTAGAATCAAAGCCATACCTTTTATTAAGGGTTCATGATCTCTCCAGGCGTTCTTATGCCAGATGTGTTGTGGCCAATAAGCTTATTTGATCCTGCAGTATCAGTTCTAACAATCGTGCCAAATTTTTAAGGTACAAAATGCATTTCGTCCATGGTATATTCCATGGATTCTTTATCCAAACAATGGTTTTCTTTATCCAAACATTGTGCACAGACTCTAGGCCATCAGAAATAAATATTTTCATACTAGTTAGGGTGCCCAGCGTTGCTGGGCTAATGGTCTGATCCTATTAAGTGGCAATATAGCTTGTGTTATTTTGGGAGTTACAAAGGTCTTTGTTTTGAAGAAACTAAGTGCTGCGTTGAACATCGAATAATGTATTGCAGTTGCTCATGAATATTCTCATGGCAAGGTTGTCAGATTCCTTCTAGAGAGGTATTAATCCCGTGGAATAATTAACGATGAACCTTAGGCTCCAGTGGAGATTCATAGGGAAGGCATAGAAACCACTTAAGTGACCAGCATGGGGTTTTTCAATCCATTCCATATGTATACTTAAGGTTTAGGGGAGCTTTTTGGCACTTGCCTAGTGCAAATTCCATTGTCAAACATGCTTTTAAAGGAAGCTGTACATGTTGGTGTCTTGTACATGTTGGTGTCTTGGTTACCTCAACCCACTGCACCCCGTTAGTGGTGAGAGTGTGGAACTTATAACACATGAACCAAAGCAATCTTGAAATAAATAATTTTTAATAATTCACTGCCATTGCCCATCCAATATTACCATGTATATATCTCTGAAATAAAATTCTCACCAAATATATTTATTTGCTACAATAATCCATGCAAAAATACCCCATGGTTAGTTTCATGTCAACATAAAGCATGCTTTCATACTACATATTTTACTTGCCATCATAATCCATGCTATTGCAAAATGTATCGTGGTATGATTCACCATTACTCATTATTTTTTAAAATTGCAACTACACAAATGCAATATTATGTCCATACAAAAATGTTCCTCCTTCGTACCTCCAATTCCAAAAGTTCCTCATATGAAGCAATACATGAGGATGTTGTATTCCATGGGTGTATGTATCAGATTTTGTTTCTATGATTTGGACGTGATTTGGCCACAAATGTTGCATATGCTTTGCCCTTATCAGGATTTGTATATATCAAGATTTGTATATATCGCCAAACTTGGGCCATTATTTGTCTGAAACTAACACTCTACATAAATAAGTTGGTAGAATTGAACCATGAATACATCCATGAATTTGCCTATCTAATAACCTATACTGATTTTTTAAAAATGGCTTGTACGTCCCGGAGCTTAGCTAGTAAAGATATTAGTAGTAGAAAGCTTTGTCATAATCCAAGAGACCCATATATCTCCAAATAGTTAACTAAAAACACATTAATGACATGTATGCTTTAATTTGCTTGTATGCTTCAATTTGCTTAGTTGAGAACCCAATCAAGCTCCATTGGCGTGCAATGCCATTATGCGCAATAGGCGGTTGCAAGAATAAGAAACGCCATTGAAGTAAAAACATAAGAGGAAAATTTTCAAGCTCAAGGTTGCCTTAGCTATTTTAGCTTGAATGGATGTTTCAATAAATCTCAGCTTATCAACCGGCCATAATGCATCTCGAAAAAAGTTGCTTGTGTAGATATCCCGATCACCGACTTTTTATTCAACTTTGGTCGCATTTATTCCTGCATCTAAAACCCGCAATATCATGCATAAGTTCAACGACATTCATCTTTGCTATAATTCAAACAAATGAATAAATTCCACATAATAAAATACTATTCATTCATGCGCTTTTGGTTAAAAGAGTAAAATCAAACAATTTTCAACTTCAGTCTCTAATGTCATGGGCGCCAATGTTGTCTTAGCCCTAATCAAAATTGCATGCTATGTTGTTGATGCACGACTTAGCAATTTAAGATCTGCATGAATGGAGTTTCAAAATATTTTCCTCAGAGTTCGGTGCTTGCCAAAATTGAAAAAAATGGACCTGATATTGTACTTTATCCAATTGTTAAGACAACTGCTATACACGCCTTTTGTTCTCAAAATGCTTACTAAGTTCGGTCTAAAATCGATCTGGATGCCTTCTTCATCATCTACTCTTCTTTGGCTATAGCAACTCTCTCCCATGAGAAGAATAAAATCATGGTGGAACAATAATAATTGGATGGGCTCTATTTACGATAAACAATAAATGCAACACACCATTTTGAAATTGCAGAAAGATAATAAATGAGCAGCCCAAAGGCAAGATGTGATCTATCTTTTAATCCAAAATAAGCCCAATAACAAAGCTAGTGCAACCAAAATGGACTTCTTTACCTTGATCGTGAGAGAAAAATGTCGATGTTGCCCAAAGATAAAGGCTAGGAATAAATGTCGCTTACATAGGTTATTATGGGACTACTTGGCCCAAGAATGCCCTACATATGCCACAACCCAAATTAAAATTTGCGTGGTTAAAGATTCTCAAATCGAAATGCATGGAAATCTGACGCATAACCCATAAAAATGCAAATGCAACTTAGCAAAAATGCAAAAGTAGAAGGGGAGCATATCACCACTCACCTTTGGATTGGAAGAATCAAGCCTTGGCTTCTCACATGTAACCTAATGCATCTTGGGATGCTCCAAAAACAATTGACGCTCATTGCTAAGAAAACAAAGGCAAGCACCCTAACCCGAAAAAAAAAAAAAATTGTATAAAATGCTTTTTCGTTCATTGTTGAACCCCGCACTTTAACCGTCTATGAAATTCGCTATATAGGATGCTTGAAAAGAAGACAAACCGACCTCTCCCCATGCTTGCAAACATTTACACAAATTTTTGACGGAAGTATGAAAATCAAAAGCGATTACAATGAGCATTTATACAATCTATAAGAGCCTTGAATTTTTAAATACAAATACATTTTTAAAATAATCTATTTGTTAAAGCATGATACCTTTTACTAAAGATATGCTCCTCCTTGATGCAAGGATAAAGCGTGCATTATTCGCATGCCCCGTGATCACATCAACGGTTTACAATAGCGATTATTCATAGTTTATAAAGTGTCTTTGACTTTCTAATTATCAAGTCATTCCAAAAGCGGATCCTTTGGTTAAAGCAATGTACCTTTTACTAAAGATATGGCTCTCTTCGTTGCAAGGAGCTCCTTTTGTGAATTTCTTTAAGCAAAGTAGGAGGTACCTCGAACCCAAAATAAGCTCTCATAATAAAACTTGATGGTGGATACAGACCTTGGCACAGTTCTAAATAAAACCTTCCAAGCAAATCATCTTACCGTCCAACTCATTAAACTGTGCATCTTTTGTCAACTTTGTCCAAGAGGATATGTAGGTCGCTTCCTTTGTGGTTGCATCTTTTGCTTGCTTTTTATATGCATGACTCAAGAATGAAAAAAATATGGCATAGCAAGGAGAGCCCTCACGAAAAACGAAATTAGGGCAAAATGAACATGCGGCTTGTGGCTGATGGATCTTGAGATTGTCACAAAGAAGTTTGGAGCCATCACCGGTTCTCTCGCCCGGTGCTTTACATCCTTGGTTAAGAAACAGCCCAGATCAATTGCCCCGAGATTCCACATGTTGTCCCGGGATTTTCCATGGCCCTGTATTTTAAGCTAAACCTAGTAGAACCCAGCTTCAAAATTTCCGTTGAACCTAACTTAGTAGAATCCAGCTTCAAATTTTTGATCTGCCCCCGATTACGCACAACATCATAGCCCATGCATCCGATCCGGACCAGCTACTCGCTACTATACATCTACACCAAAGATTACCGCCATGTCATAAAGAACGCCTGGACTCCATAAGTGAACCCTAATCATCCCTCGAAAATTAATCTACAATGATGATTATTAACATGCTTACATCCGGACTCCATTAACATGCTTACATCCGGACTCCAAGCGCCAAACCCTAATCATCCTTCGAAAATTAATCTACAACGATGATTATTAACATGCTTACATCTAGAAAGCCTATGCCATGCCTCTCAAAATCAATGGGACCGACATGAGCCCGGTTCTAAAATCCATAAATCAAAAGCCAAACAATCCAGATGGTTTCCGCCCATTTGCTTTTTGTAAGAACCATCGGCCGCCAGAGCCTAAACTCAACCACATCGAATCTCAACCATAGACTTAGTGATTCAATTTCAGCCGCATTTGGATCTAGGGGCGATCCCGCCCGCTGCTTTTTGTAAGAGCCATCGGTCGCCATAGCCCTAAACTCAACCACATCGAATCTCAACCATAGACTTAGTGATTCAATTTCAGCCGCTGGATCTAGGGCGTGGTCCATTACTTGCACTAAAACATTATAATATAAGATAAGTGGACGGCAATGTCCGTTCTTCATGCAAATAATTGCAATTTAGGATCCTCTCTACCTGTGAGCTTAATGCCCAAAATTCAATCACTATAATATCTTTTAGAGTCCATGCCGTCCATGATACCATGTTCATTCCATGTCCTGCTTCTTAGAGCCATGAAATGTGTAGAAAGCCTCATTCAACATTGGACCATTGTTGACCCCTTGAATCATGGAACTGAGTTGAACCATCGTACTTGGTTTCAATTTCTTCTCTTTTCCAGCCTTTAAAGGTCTAAACAAGCCTCAAGAGTTTTTCTATTGACAATACAGAGTTCTCCATGTAAGCAAGTGCAACCATATCTTTAGAACCATTGAGGGCAAAATGAGCTTACTGGACGCATTATTATGCCTTGGCCAGTAAGATACATCTATATCCATCCTGTGCAACTATAGGCAAGCAAAAAATGTTATAGAAAATTTTCCTAGTGGTATTTGCCACATTTTCGTAACTTATACAAGTCTAACAAATCAAATAAACCCCTGTATCCAGTGTACGTGCATTCCATATTATCCACAATAAAAAAAAAAAAAAAGGAATGCAATATGTGGAAATTTGATGCCTTGGACATTTTGCGTATAGCCCTAGAGTTGTTGGTGTAGGTTATTATTTAGGAAACGTTACCAGGACTCTAACCTGACTTTAAAAGAGATGTCACGTGGATGGGGTTAACTTTTACTTTCTAGTTCGTGTCTCCATGCATGGACTTGACCGTGCACAAAACTGTGGTTCTCAAACGGGGAGAATCCACCCGAATGGTGCGCCCATAGCCGGTATTGCTTGTCGAGATTTCCAGTAAACCGGAAGGGTTCATCGGCTAGAGAGAAATCAAGGTGTTGACTGAAGCTTTCAGAAATCCTCTGTCCTTTCTAAAAATTCGGAGTTAGCTTCGAGAAAAAAACTTTGCCACGTCGCAAAGTCAAGTTGTGTTGGTATTGCGTGACCTGGACTTCGACTTTTTTTTTTCGAAGTCAAGTGAGGCAACCACATGGGAACGTTGCCTTTGGCCTCAAAGTGTCATAAGCTTATGACCTTGATAAAAGTTTAATAGTTTCCATTGCCTTTATAGGATATAAAAACTAATACTGGTGTATTTCTAACCTTTGAAAACCTTCTGTCACTTCTGGATATCGATTTAGGGCATGCGTAAACCTTTAGGTTAAAAATTGATTATGGCCAAGACATGGTGCCGACATGGTTAACATTGCATTTGATTGGTCTTCTTGAAGGCCAACAAGAATGCTCAAAGGAAATAATGTAACAACTTCAAATAAATCTCACAATATGTAGCAAGACTTGGGGCGGGCTTATGAACGCTTGGCCAAGGCAGAAAAAGAGTTGAAGATGCAGTTGACCACTAATACTCTTCAGTGATGTCTCTTTTCCTTAATTCATTTTTTGTGGGAGCACATATTGTAGTCAATTCTGTTTGCCTCAAGACTTAGATGTGTTTATGGTCCTTATTAATTGTTGTTTTTGCAGGGGAATTGAGCCATCCTCAACAGTTATTGAGATTAAAAAGGCATGTCAAAAACTAGCATTGAGACATCATCCGGACAAAGTAGTACGCTTCTTGTACTACACTTGTTTTATATTCTATTATTTATGAACTCTGAAGAAAAAAGATCTTGCTGACGCATACATTTACTTCAGGTATTCTTGCTCAATGCAAAACTAGCAGAGGCTGAAACCATGACTCATGATGTAGTTAGGGATCTGTTGGGGGGTTAAACTAGATATTAAGAACTGTAGTAAGAAATTGAATATTTGTTCTTGAGATCTTAATGACTTCTATTAACAAAACATGCAATTCCTTTGCCAGTCTCTATTTTCACAAGTTTACCAGTCAACTTTGCCAGTCAAAAGTTGGCCTTGCTAACTTGGCATGGCATGTCATCAATGGCATGCAACATCATCATGCACATGACATATCACCAATGGCATGCCACATCATCATGCGCCTTGCTGTCTTATGTTTCCGCAGGTTGTGGGCAAATTGTAATAAGAAAAGCAGATGGTTGCATAGGGTGGTTTATTTTGTACTCACAAAATGAATGCATGGCAAACAATAGGTTGAAAATATGTATGTCTTGCAAAATGACTGTGTTGCAAAGGACTTATGCAGATTGAGAAAAAGCATAGAAAAAAGGGGTCAAAATGGTATTGGAGACGAGTTGGCTTGAGAAATGGCTCATGAGGATGGGCTAAGAAATGGCATGACAAATGGAGCCAGATTGATTTAGCAACTTAACTGGAAGCTGGTCATGCGCATATTTGGTATGAAAGGTACATTAATGCTTATAATGCAGTTATATTGTTAACCCCGTTCTAGCTGAAGCATGATGTTTTAATCATCAAGCTTCTTTATTTTGCTTGCTTAATGGATGCAGTCTGTAACTTTAAGCTCAAAATGACTATTGATTTGGCTATTCAAACAACATAAATTGTTGGGTTGTATTTAACTTTCGAATGGTTGCTAGCCTACTATCTGATGTGCATGTGCAACTCGCTCCATAGGTATATAGTACTTAGCTTTCTCATTTGCTTCTTTCTTTTGATTGTGCATCCTTTATGCTTGGATCCCATAGACTTTCTATTCTAAAAGGTATCTAATAGAAACAAAGAAAGAGTGCATGTTCATATTGAATTAAGGTGCTATGGTCAGGGAGCAGTTAATCCATTTGTCTTCATGCTCAAGTTTGGAATCTTCCTAGATATGGATCGCATATAAATCATAATTGTACAACTTTTTCTGGAAAAGCTTTTTCTAGAACAACGGTCATATCTACTCACTTCAACCAATGTTATTTTTTGTACGTATGTTTATTATGATCATCAACGAGCTCTACTCAGCTCTTTATTATATTGACAAAGCATCCCTGCTATGCTTAAGTAGTGGTGATGTTGACATATTATCTATCTGGTTAACCAGATCACCCCTCTAAAGTTGAGTTGCCTCTAAATAATACTATCTATCTGGTTAACACCATCGTAAAGTTGAGTTGCCTCTAAACAATATGCTTAAAATTTAACCACCACCCGAGTGGAATGAGGCTATGTCGACTATTGTCATATCTAAGCACATTGAATCTATATTGTACAAGCATAGATGAACATTTACCATCATTAGTTTGCCATAAATAAAAGTTAGAAGCAAGCGAAGTCATGCTCTATATATAGTCCAGTAGTACAACTAGACTTGATGGTGGTTGCATTCCAGTCTCAATTATGTGTCATCAATTGAATTTTGGACTTTGTTTCTCTCTATCTAATCCATTTAAATGTTACACAGGTACTTTCATTCATGCACAACGAATAAGGAGGCTCGAATCAACACATTGGGGGAATCCTTACATTAAAGATAGAATGAAAGTTGAAAAACACTCTTTAGACATCCAAATAATATTATGCTAAGAACTTATTACAATGTTAAGATATGTCTTCTGCGTTAACAAAATGTCTTCAATAAAATTGTCACTTATCCCAAGCACATTCACGGCATTTGAAAAGAGCACAGGTAGCATGATATTGTCCCAATGACACTATAAAAAGAAGACGCATCTTCAAATAATACAAAAAATTAACCTCATTTCGTGGATTTGTGTTCATAAGTATTAAAATAAAGCTCATACTTTGGGACAGAGCCATGCTATCCAAAAATCAACCAATAAACATCATCATTAGATTAGAAAGACCATGTGTGATACTCATCCTTAACTAAAAGGAGTGTAAAAATCTAAAAGTATGTATATGTTTTCGAAACCAACCTAACATGTGCAGCCTCTTTTCTTTGTAGAGCGGTCTAACATCGTTTCCATTCTTTCATTTATCTCTTGGACCCATGTCTATAATTTCATGGTTACCTCCTAAACTACGTACTAGTTATTTTTAAGGATGAAATATGATGTCATACATTTTTTTGATGTTCTTATATACGGCTAGTTGTAAGGTTGATAAAAAAAAAATCCTTTTTGAGTCAGGTTTAGATGGTTGCCTACCATTCTTATTTCTTACTTAAAAGAAAAACACCATCCTAGTGTCTCAGGTGAAAATCCAAATATAGCAATGACCATGTGGCCTAATGGACAAGGCGGTCGCCTCCGGAGCGAGAGATTATGGGTTCGAGTCCCATCTTGGTCGGTTTGTTTTATGAGCGTGCTGACACTTCATGAACTCGCCGAAGGACATAACTGTGAAGTTGTACCACAACTATAGTTTGATCGAGCAATGATAACGCTCTAAGGTTTGATTGATTAAGCTGTAAACCCTCTATAATTCATTTCTAAGTATGATTGAGGTTTGATCGAGCAAGGCATAATCCCTCTATAGATTTATGTCTAAATAGAATTAAGGTCTTATTGCAGATCGACGCAACTGTAAAGTTTTGCTACAACTAAAGTTTCATCAAGCAAGGATAACCCCTCTAAGGTTTGATCGAGCAAAGCATCACCCCTCTATGAATATATGTCTAAATACGTTCAAGGTTGGTCAACATGAAGCATGGCATAACCTTATGAAGTTTGATCAAGTTGGAGCATTAGTTGATTTTTTACATGTTGCTTACTTGGTTCTAAAATATAATATAAGGCATACATATCTCCATTATATTGACTAAGAAGTACGAGTGATTCGTAATATGTGAACCTGCCAAATTACGCCAAATTACTCTCTTTTTCTTTTTCTTTTCTCTTTTTTGCGAAATATGCCAAATTACTGTTGGATTATATTGAACAAATACAAAGGTTTCATTAGGCGCAAGACTGCAATCTGTACTAGGCATATAAATGAGCTATAAATCTTGTGTTCTTAGATTCTTTTGGTCCCAAATCCATTACAAGTTAATTTATGGTTTTCTATAGAATACGCCATAGGGATAGATTTAGCAGATGTATGAATTTTGTGGGATTGTTCTTATATACGGCTAATTGTAAGGTTGATAAAAAAAAAATCCTTTTTGAGTCAGGTTTAGATGGTTGCCTACCATTCTTTTTTGATGAACATGGACCTTTATTACTCAAAAGAATACAAAGAGTACATCGGGGACTCAAAACCCAGTGGAGAAGATATCCACTAGAGCAACACTACCCAGTACATACATAACATAGAAAAGCAGAGAATACAGATCACCATGAGCACAACTGTTTTGCTATGAGTAGGTGTGAATCTAAAGATATTGCTCCCAAATGACACTTTTGATGTCATCCTTCAAGGAAGAACATTTGTTTCTTACTTAAAAGAAAAACACAAACCATCCTAGTGTCTCAGGTGAAAATCCAAATATAGCAATGACCATGTGGCCTAATGACAAGGCGGTCGCCTCTGGAGCAAGAGATTATGGGTTCGAGTCCCATCTTGGTCGGTTTGTTTTATGAGCGTGCTGACACTTCATAAACTCGCCGAAGGACATAACTGTGAAGTTGTACCACAACTATAGTTTGATCGAGCAATGATAACGCTCTAAGGTTTGATTGATTAAGCTGTAAACCCTCTATAATTCATTTCTAAGTATGATTGAGGTTTGATGGAGCAAGGCATAATCTCTCTATAGATTTATGTCTAAATAGAATTAAGGTCTTATTGCAGATCGACGCAACTGTAAAGTTTTGCTACAACTAAAGTTTTATCAAGCAAGGATAACCCCTCTAAGGTTTGATCGAGCAAAGCATCACCCCTCTATGAATATATGTCTAAATACGTTCAAGGTTGATTAACATGAAGCATGGCATAACCTAATGAAGTTTGATCAAGTTTGGAGCATTAGTTGATTTTTTACATGTTGCTTACTTGGTTCCAAAATATAATATAAGGCATACATATCTCCATTATATTGACTAAGAAGTACGAATGATTCATAATATGTGAACCTGCCAAATTACGCCAAATTACTCTCTTTTTCTTTTTCGTTTCTCTTTTTTGCGAAATATGCCAAATTACTGTTGGATTATATTGAACAAATACAAAGGTTTCATTAGGCGCAAGACTGCAATCTGTACTAGGCATATAAATGAGCTATAAATCTTGTGTTCTTAGATTCTTTTGGTCCCAAATCCATTACAAGTTAATTTATGGTTTTCTATAGAATACGCCATAGGGATAGATTTAGCAGATGTATGAATTTTGTGGGATTGTTCTTATATACGGCTAGTTGTAAGGTTGATAAAAAAAAAATCCTTTTTGAGTCAGGTTTAGATGGTTGCCTACCATTCGTTTTTGATGAACGTGGACCTTTATTACTCAGAAGAATACAAAGAGTACATGGGGGACTCAAAACCCAGTGGAGAAGATATCCACTAGAGCAACACTACCCACCACATACATAACATAGAAAAGCAGAGAATACAGATCACCATGAGCACAACTGTTTGCTATGAGTAGGTGTGAATCTGAAGATATTGCTCCCAAATGACACTTTTGATGTCATCCTTCAAGGAAGAACATTTGTTTCTTACTTAAAAGAAAAACACAAACCATCCTAGTGTCTCAGGTGAAAATCCAAATATATCAATGACCATGTGGCCTAATGACAAGGCGGTCGCCTCCGGAGCGAGAGATTATGGGTTCGAGTCCCATCTTGGTCGGTTTGTTTTATGAGCGTGCTGACACTTCATGAACTCGGCGAAGGACATAACTGTGAAGTTGTACCACAACTATAGTTTTATCGAGCAATGATAACGCTCTAAGGTTTGATTGATTAAGCTGTAAACCCTCTATAATTTATTTCTAAGTATGATTGAGGTTTGATCGACCAAGGCATAATCCCTCTATAGATTTATGTCTAAATAGAATTAAGGTCTTATTGCAGATCGACGCAACTGTAAAGTCTTGCTACAACTAAAGTTTCATCAAGCAAGGATAACCCCTCTAAGGTTTGATCGAGCAAAGCATCACCCCTCTATGAATATATGTCTAAATACGTTCAAGGTTGGTCAACATGAAGCATGGCATAACCTTACGAAGTTTGATCAAGTTGGAGCATTAGTTGATTTTTTACATGTTGCTTACTTGGTTCTAAAATATAACTAGTTATGGTGCCCGGCGTTGCCGGGCGTAACTACAATGCTATCGTAGAATTATATAAATAATAAGATGTAGGATTTAGGAACATATGCATGGTTGTCAATGATCCTCCTTTTAAGTTATTGTCTAAGTTGGATGTCAGATTTACAACTATTAAAACCATTTGCCTAGACATTCAGTGCCCTACCCTAGACATTCAGTGCCCAAGTCTCAGTGAAAAGAGAAAGAAAAAAAACAACTTGTACACTTCTTTGTAGCTGACAGGCAAAACCTTGTGAACGTTCAAGCACAACTCTCTATTCACTATGATCTTATGAGAATGCTTCTTGTCCTCAATGTTCCCATGTGGTCCAAAGAATTTCATTCGATGAATTATGAGTTTGTCATCATTATACCATTCCTATCACATCGTAGAATTTACTGATATTAGAGGCTAGCATAACATAGTAATAACGTGGAAAAATAGCAATTTATTCCTATCCTATCAAGAAACAGTTGAGCTTTTGATGCTCTCGATGAATATCGTAACTCCCTTATACTATATATACCAGCACTCTATTTCATCTTCTAATCGGTTACTTCCTATATATCATACCATATATCATTCGTTATTTTCTGCAAAATGTAGATTTATGCATATTGCAAAAGTTAGGATGATAAGCGTAGCAAGATTTATGCATCCTTGATGGGAGACTTAAGATATAGATCATGGTTGTTTGCTTTGTGAGCAAATACTTCCATGAAAAATAGATGCTGTCAAGAGTTTTTGATAAATTGCTAAGTTTTAAGTTCACAGATCCCATATACACCTATCCTATATTATAATGTTTTGCTGTAATTCCTGGATTTGGATCCAGCCCTAGATCGAACGGTTTAGATCTAGGGTTGCAGATCCAACGGCCATGGCACCAAATAGCAATAGGTCAATTTCGTCCACCCTCCCTCCTCCTCATCACTCATCGCTCATTGCTCAGTGCTCATCGCTCATTAATGTTCCCAGAATCCCATAGCCATCTACTTCCCTGCCATTGTCCGTCGTGTTTTCATAGACGACCAGAGTTTTTAGTGCCTTAATTTCCAAGACTGTAGCACATAATGGTAGCGTTGGAATAAGGGAAAAAGAGAATGATATTGGCAGACGAAAGAAACTGCAGGAGAATAAATGGGATCATTCTTTTACTAGGGAGCTTCCGCCATATGTAAGATCAGAGCTTGCCAGGCTTTTGTTTCCGGATGGCTCTTGGATCGGACTCTGAATATGGTTCAAAGTCTTGAAGAACATCTATTTTCCTTTTGAGCTTCACTGGATCAAAAGCCCTTCTAGAGCAGATAACATCTCAAAAGATGGCATGGCAGACCTTTTCTTTTAGATTCCAGAGCAAGCTACACAATAGGTATGCTTCTCCATGTCGTCCTGTAAACTGTAACCTAGCTTCTATTGGTGTTACGCATTGTTTTGAGGTTGGCCATGCAGGTTTAAAGGGGATTTTAAAAGTCACCACAAAATTCTCTACTGGTAAATATTCACAAGGTGTTGCACGCTGAAAGTTATTATAGGTGCATCTTATCTTATATTATAATGTTGTGTAATGGACCGCACCCTAAATCGGACGGTCGAAGATTTGATTGACCAATGGTGGAGATGATGTGTGCGTGTCTTCAACTAAAATTCCATCTTGACTATGGCTTCAATATGAAAGGGAAAAGGAAAAGGAAAAGGAAGGGGGAAGGGGAAGGGGAAGGGGAAGGGGAAAAGGGAAAAGGGGAAGGGGAAGGGAAAAGGAAAAACGATGAAAGGGAAAAGGGAAACGGAAAAGGGGAAGGGAAAAGGAAAACAATGAAAGGGAAAAAAGGAAAAGGGAAAACGATGAAAGGGAAAAGGTAAAAGGAAAAGGGGAAGGGAAAAGGAAAAAAGATGAAAGGGAAAAGGGAAAAGGGAAAAGGGAAAAGGGAAAAGGGAAAAGGAAAAAGGGGACGGAAAAGGGAAAACGATGAAAGGGAAAAAAAAACGAAAAGGAAACGGAAAAGGGGAGGGAAAAGGAAAATGATGAAAGGGGAAGGGGAAAGGGAAAGGAAAGGAAGGGGAAGGGGAAGGAAGGGAAGGGGAAGGGGAAGGGGAAGGGGAAGGGGAAAAGGGGAAGGGAAGGAAAAAGGAAAAAACGATGAAAGGGAAAAAGGAAAAGGGAAACGGAAAAGGGAAGGGAAAAAGGAAAAACGATGAAAGGGAAAAGGGAAAAGGGAAAAGGGAAAACGATGAAAGGAAAAGGTAAAAGGAAAAGGGGGAGGGAAAAGGAAAAAGATGAAAGGGAAAAGGGAAAACGGAAAAGGAAAACCGGAAAAGGAAAAGGGAAAAGGGAAAAGGAAAAGGGGGCGGAAAAGGAAAAACGATGAAAGGGAAAACGGAAAAGGGGAGGGAAAAGGAAAAATGATGAAAGGGAAAAGGAAAAGGGAAAAGGCAAAGGGAAGGGAAAAGGAAAAACGATGAAAGGGAAAAAGGAAAAGGGAAAAGGAAAAGGGAAGGGAAAAGGAAAAAGATGAAAGGGAAAAGGGAAAAGGGAAAAGGAAGAGGGAAGGAAAAGGAACAACGGTATGAAAGGGAAAAAGGGAAAAGGGAAAGGAAAGGGAAAAGGAAAAGGGAAAAGGGGAAAAGGGAAAAGGAAAAGGAATAAAAGAAAGGTAAGAGGAAAAGGAAAGAGAAGGAGAAAAAGAAAATGGAAAGATAAAAAAGAAAATAGAAAAAGGAATAGAATAGCGAGGGGAAAGGAACGGAAAAAGAGCACCGCGAGAAGGGTAAGAAAAGGTGGTGAAAAAGGAGAAAAAGGTAAGGAAAATAAGAAAAGGTTGCAAAAGTCTATGGGAAAAAAAGAAAAGTAAAAAGGAAAAGAGAGGGGGGAAAAGGGAAAAAAGAGAACTTGGGAAAAGGGAAAATAGAGAAAGAGAAAAAGGAAAGGGCGGAAAAAAAAGGGAAAAGAGAAAGGGTGAAGAAAGAGAAAAAAGGAAAGCAAAAAGAGCATCGAGAAAAAGGAAGAGGGAAAAAGAATGGAAAAATGAGGAAAAAAAAAAAGGTGGGGGAAAGTAGAATAGACAAAGGGTAGGGAGCAAGGAATAGGAAAAGAGGAAAAGAGGAAGGAGAAAAGGGCACGAGAAAAAGGGAAGAGGGAAAGGGGTGAGGAAATAGAAAAAAGAAAGGGAGAAAGAGTATGGGAAAGGGAAAAGAAAAAAGAAACAAGAAAGGAGAAAGTGGAAAGGGGAAAAAGGGGAAGAGGATGGGGAAAGAAGGAAAAAGGGTACATAAAAAAGATTGAGAAAAGGGAATGGAAAGAGGCATATGAAAAGCGAAAGGGAACGGGAAAGGGAAAATGTAAAGGAAGGGGAAAGAGAAAGGAAAGGGAAAAAGGGAACATCGCAAAGCAAAAGGGTGGGGAATGTATGAAAAGGGAATGGAAAGTTGAAAGGAAAAGGGAAGCGGAAAAAGGAGAAGGGAAAACAAAAAGAGCATGAGGAAAAGAGGAGAGAGAAATGGGAAAAGAGATGGGGAAAAGGGCACGTGATCAAGAGGAAGACGGTGGGGAAAGGAAGAAAAGGGCACATGAAAAGGTAAGCAAAAGAGAACGAAAAAAATGCATGAGAAACGGGAAAGAGAAAAGGAAAAGGAAAAGGAAGAGGAAGGGGAAAAGGAAAGGGAAAGAGAGTAGTGGAAAAATGGGAAGAGCGGGGAAAGATAAAAAGAAAGGGAAAAAGCTGATAAGAAAAAGAGAAAGAAAAAAAGGGAAGGGGAAAGGGAAGGCCAAGGGAGGGAGAAGGGGGTTAGAAAAAAAAAGGGAGAATAAAAAAAGAAAGAAATTAAAGGTTCCTAATTTATGCCCAGCAAGGCTGGGTACCATTACTAGTATCCTATTTAAATCTTTGAGACGTGTTGTCAATCTCTAGATTGTTAAATTGGTTCAAATAGCTAGCTCCTTCATAATACGATCTAGGGTTTTTTACTCAATTCCTTATATTTATATTCTTGAATCGTGCACTGCAATCTTTCAGAATGCAAGACTATAGATAATATGTTATCTTTGAGTGGCTAGCTGGAGCAAAAAAAGTCATATTTTTTATTGTCTTAAGGGCATGAGCTAGCCATTGTTCATGCTAAGCAAGGTCAGATTTATTGTTGTCCAGATAATCCTACGTTGCTATAATTGGGGCTGTGCAATGCATTTCAAACTGGCTGAGGTCAATGGATATTTGTTTGCAGCTTTTAGAGTAGGTTCTCTATTTAGCTTCCTTCATGAGATAGATATGGCACACAACTAATCTCTAGGACTTTGCACCTCCAAATATGACTGATATTTAATGATATTAAGTGGCCAAATTACATTTTGATACCCAAGCCGAAGCTATGTGTCTGCCCTTTGTAGGTTTTGTAAGAACAAAAGCTTGGAGCCAAATTGTCAAAGAATGGATGCACACATAGTGGGCTTTCATTTAGCGTTCCTTCATTGAGCCAATGCATTGGCCCAACAAAATTATCATTTAGTTTGCTCACGCCGAGTTTGCTACCGCTGGCTTTGATCTCTTAGTTTCCTTGCCATACAAATGCATGTACAAACACAAATCGACCTGCGTGGCTATGGCTACGAGGAGTTTGATTTGATGGGGCTCATGTGGAGTTGCTTTAAGATGTTGAAAGAGAGTGTATAACTGTTGCACATTGGATGGATGGCATGCAATATATATGGCCATAAGAAATGCTAAAAGGTTAAATCAAAGCATTCTCTTACATGGATTGCACTCTTTTTCCATTTCAAAGACTGATTTATTACACCCATTTTTTTTATGAACACCACCCCCAAATTCCTCACCACCGCTCTTTATGTTAGAAGGCCCATCAAAGCAAAGCTTCGATTGTGGCTTATCATGAAATCTATTTTTGTTCAATCGAAGAAATCCAAAACTACTCATATGCCTGAAATGTAGCTTTTCTAGCTGCCTTTGAATTCAAAAGGAGATTGAGAGAGGTCTTTGTTAAATGTATTATATGGTCTTTGTCTAATCATTGTATAATGTGTGCGGAGATGACACAAAGAATACAGTTTGTCTGTCAAATCTATTCTGACAATCTATTGTTGTATTGAAAGTGAGTGTATCACGATTGAAAAAGAACAAATGGCATTTACAATTGGTAAATCTAATTTGCATGTTGTGTTGTGATCCTTTTCTATTTATAGAGTGTTATCCTTTCGTTGTTGGGCTAGCAGTGACACAAAAGTTCCATTTTGATATGCCTCATTCTCCTTTATGCGCCAATGTCCTTTTTCGACTAAACCCAGCATTCTCTATTGCATGCTGCAATCTCCTTTTTTGACTCAATGCCAGCTGGTTAGAGCTGGACCATTGTATATATTTGTAGTTGCATTAATATATGCTAATTCTTATAGTTGTCCAGGCTTCCATGCTTAGTAGTAAAAATTCCACTGACATTCTTCTATGCCATGACTCATGAGAACATAATTTAATGTTGAGATTACATTAACATTTAACATTAGCCACACACGGGATACATATATTAAGAAAATCCATTAAGATCATCTTTCATATTTTGCAATGTTACATATTTGATTGGCAAAACTCACACACATGTTTCATTAATTGCACACAATTAAAACATCGAGAGCTCTAATTAAAGGTGCAAAGTTTTTTTAGAGATAGCTATAGATAAAGGTGTAATGCACAATGAACAAATTGTGTAAAGTCACACAGCTTTCAAAATGGTTAGGTGGTGGTGTTCACAACATATCCATGGCCACAACACATCCACATAACACAACACATCCATAGCCACAACACACATCCAAATTCATATGCAAGCAACATTCATTCTGATATAAGAGAGCGACTTAATGAGATATAGTACACAACATCGACAACTCATAGATATGCCCACTCGCAATCTACAAGTTCCCAAAATGATCCAATGGCCCGAACTTGCAATCTACAAGTTCGCAAAATTATTCAATAGCCTAGAAGTTATTGTATACAAATGCAAAGTTCCAATGGGCTAGAAAATACTGCAAGCAAATGCACAGGTTCCAGGGTCCCAACACTTACAAGTTTCAAATTATGCCCAGCAACGCTGGGCACCGTTACTAGTAAAAAATGATGGAGTCTTCGTGATGGGTTTCACATGTGCAAAGATGGGGAAACATCTTCAGACAGTGCCAGCGTAAGCTCATCATCTTCAGACATAGCATCTAGCTCATTTCCATTCATAATACCCTCAGGACTATTTTGAGCTTTTAGGTGTCTTCGCTATAATTTTATCAACCTTAGCAAACCATACCATCATCTACTGTTACCACCAGTAGCCATTCCTCTCTCCTATAACTTTTTTATGTCTTTTCCATTGAATTGGACTTATTCTTACACTGACTATAAGTCTAGGTTTCTCACTGTCACATTTCTCATTAAATCTACAAACAATGTCTTGCCAATCACAAATACGAAGGTTACCTCTTTGAAGACAGCATATATTTCTCAAGGCAGCAATCGACCAATGCATCAATGGCTGAGCCAGAGAATAGTGAGCAGTTCCTTTTATCGCGCAACCTCTGAGTAGCTCACTATGACATGTTAAGCATTTGGGCATCTGCATGGGCAGAAGCCTTGAGGGGGAGAGGGAGGCATATCTGGATGGTTTGCTGCAAAGGCCCAAATAATTGGCCATAGGCATAGCTATAAATCTAGGTTAGAGCTTACCTTCATGTTTCCCATCTTCGTGATGTTCAAACTTCATTTACTCACACTTTGGTCGAATCAGCTATAATCCTGATAGTCTACATAGAAGGCTATACCAAATAGTTGAGAGAATTTTATCCGGGAGCATTGGTAGATTGCTCATTGATGATCACTCAATCCTGCACAATTGGTAAATGTAGATTGAATGATAGACATGAAATAAGAAATCTTTCTTTCGAAATAAACACCAAAAGTGTTACGAACATACCTTCACATGGACAAAATTCATGGGCATCATATTAATGTCTGCCATCATTTTAGTTTATGCCATCTGCAAGTAGAAACAACAAATTTTGATTATTAAAATAGCAAATGTTGCTTATGACTTGCAGTTCCAGAAAACATTGGTAATTAACTTGTAGTTGCTTCAAAATGCCACAGCCTGACATCTCAAGTTTTCTCTGCTTGGCCCAAGTCAGATAGTTGATTATGCTACTGTAAACATCATTTCTAAATGTAAGAAAATGTGAACATGATGGGTATCGCCATAGTTAAGTCATGCATACTATTTTGAAATAGGCATTGTAACAAAAGTGCCAACCACAATTAAAAACTTGATAAGCGGGTGACATAGGTTGCAAGGGCCTCTGGAACTGGCTATAACGACCTAAAACTGGGCCAAGTTGCAACCTGAATGTGACAGAACATAGAAGGTATATACCATAGAAGAGCATACAACTGCGCCTGCCAGAAAATGGCTGGGTGCTGGAGAAGATCGACTATACTGTACAAAAAGCAACAATAACGGTTCAGCACATATCACAACTAAAATGAATGGAGCATTTGATTCGGAATACAAAATGCAGAAATAAGCAATACTATGGATTAAAAGCAGTGAGACAATGATTTTGTTGTATCTAAACTTAACCATTCTACTCCAGCCTTGAATAGGGTCTAAAGAGGCTCTCCATGAGCATGTAAACTTGATTGGGATGTTATTTGACCAGATAACTTATAAAACAAAAGATATACGGGAACTATAATTTAGAGTCCACATGTGATGATTGAGATCTCTTGCCTAGCTCTTAAAACAACTTATAGAAGCCATAGCGTTTGCTGTGTATTATAGACGTCAACCATGACATTTATGTATTTCAAATGCTTAAAAACCATAGCTTATTTCTATCTGCCTTCATACCTTAATTAGCTTTTCAGATGTTATAGTAAATTCTCTTTATCATTTCTTTTTTTTTTTTGAAGGACGTCAAGCTTTATTCACCAACTAGAAACCAGAGCAACATAAATGCAAAGACAGGATTATAACCCCAGTGGACAAACCGATCCAACTGAGCACAACCACCTGCCTATGCAAAAGAATGAATCTGAAGGTAAGTATGCCAGATCAGTACTTTCTTCTCTTGATCAAGAGAAGAACAATTGTAAGCCATAACAATTTTATCTTGCGCCCACTGAAGAACAACCTCATCTGCAGTATCTATGCCCTTAAAGATAAACAACCTCCTTCTCTTCCAGATTGACCATAAAAGCCAGCCACATGCGAGATGAAAAGCTCGTTTCCGTTGTTTGGGCCAAGCATCGATAGATAGCAAGCAAAATTTGCTGGCTAGATCGAGACGCGTGCCAAAAGGGTCAACAACCAAGACCATGCCTCCGAAGCCTCTCACACAAGAAAAAAACAATGCTCAATACTCTCAACCCTTTGTCGGCATAAAGGGCGAGCTCACGAAATCCGATTATCCATTTTATGGACTAACCTCGCTGACTCCGAGGCATCTATGGATCACTTGCCACCACAAAACTACTACTTTCGGGTGAAGCGACTATCCCATACCCATATCCAAACACTTTTCCATTGTGGTTGAGGGACCTGAAGATGCCATCTATTAGATGGAGGCGGGATTTCCGAATGCACAAGCAATTTATACCACGAAGACACAAACCGCCTGGCCGGATATCTTGATGGCAACCCCATATGACTACCTCAATCTGTGGACCAGAATCCCGTGGCAACAATGCAGCAATATGATTCCAGATTACTCTGTCCCATCTGTACAACAAGAACTTTGTTCTAAATGCTTCCCATGACATGAGATGATCAGACTCATACCAAGCTGCAATAGTATTGATACCAGCTGCTACCCATCGTCGTTGTGTCTTTGGATGAACAACCACACTTAGAGGCACATTCTCTGGAGTGTCCTGCAAAGGAATCCACCAGCATGGAGTGGACAACTGAAGACATGCCTCAGGATTAATATGGAAAAGAGACCTGACAGTGTCCCAAGCAGCAAGCAACCCCTTTAGAAAGGGAGAAGCATTAGGATACGGATGCATATGATAAAGCAAAGCCCAAGGAAGGAGGGGCTTAATGGAGGCCTTATGAAATGGGAGACAATGCTGAATCGACTGCACCAACAACCTCAGGCCAGGAGAATCATCCTTACCAATGAAAATCCTCCAAATGAACTTTGATATCATCACCTTGCTTTGGAGGTGAAAATCCAACATACCAAGACCACCAGCTGCCTTAGGTCTAATGCATTTTAAGCCCAAGCTACCTTGACCACTTGCTCCTAACTCATTTCCACCCCAAATAAAATTTACGACGATACGCTGTCTCTCCTCCATCTTACATCAGAGCTAGTAAAGCAGATGCCATGTAGACATGAGTATTACTAAGAACACATTTAGCCACAGTGATTCTACCGGGCATGGACAGTTTAGCTGTATTCCACCAAAACAAGTGCTTTTGCAACCCACTAATGATTTCATCCCAAGCATCTGAAGCAGAGACATGAATTCCAACTGGGATACCAAGCAACTTTGTGGTATTGCCATGCAGAAGAATCTTCCAAGGATAGTCCAAAATACAGGGAGGGATGGGACTGTCCAACGTCCACAAAGCTGTACATTTTTGCCACCCTACAAGAACTCCTGATGCTAAGGAGAATGTGTCTAATAATAGCTTAGCATTACGAAGATTCTCAGCCTCGCAATTAGGAACAAAAAAGTGTCATCGGCATATTGGTTACATACCTCTTGAGAACCATCGTCCATTGGGAGGCCTTGAATAACGCCATCTTGGGTAGCCACGGAGAAGAGCTGGGACAAGACTTACGCCACAATTGTGAAAAAGCAAGGGTGCTAAGGGACAACCACAATTCCCTCTACCCACTACAAAAATATCCGATGGCTCGCCTCGAAAAGGACAAGATCCGGCTGATGTATGGAGCTTCATGACATTCCTTGTGAATGACTCCCCAAACCCAAGTGCAAGAAGACACTTCTCCAAGAAGCCCCAATCAACACTATCGTAGGCTTTAGCAAAATCAAGCTTAAGATACACTGCTCTATGACCCTGTAACCGGGCCCAATATATTCCTTCATATGCAGCAGCCACGTTGTTGAGAATACAACGACGAGGGAGAAAGCCAGATTGTGTTGACGAGATAGCGTCAGCCAAGATGTCTCGGACTCTTTCTGCCAATGTCTTAGCAAAGATCTTGTACACAGAGGAAAGCAATGTAATAGGTCGCCAGTCAGAAATAGTCTTGGGTTCCTTGTTCTTTGGAATGAGAGAGATACAACCTGTATTCAAAATCTTATCAAGGCTCCTAAATCTCTGAAACTCACAAAAGGCATCATATATGTCATCCTCCAACCAGTCCCAGCACTTCTGAAAGAATTCAATAGGAAAGCCATCAAGACCCGGGCATTTATCCCTTTTCAAGAGAGCCACAGCTGCTTTTAAGTCCTCCTTCACAATATTAGACTCAAGAAGCAACCTCTGCTCTTCAGAAACAATGCGACGCACCTTAGTCAACACAGCCAATTGCATGTCCTTCTGAAAGGGCAATGGGTGTCGTGCAAAGAATGAAGAAAAGTGATGATGAAGATACTGCTTAAGATTCACCGGATCGGAGATAAGAGCACCATCTGGCAGCACCAAAGAATGTATAGAAGTGGCAAGTTTCCTTCTTCTTGCAGCCGCAAAAAAGAACCGGGTACATCTATCACCGTCCTTGAACCACTGCAACCCTGCCTTCACTTTGGCTTCAGTAACTTTTACAGTTTCTATAGCCTTGATCTGAGATAATAACTCCTTTTCTCTGACTCCATTAGTATGGCCACGAGCGCGGAGTACTTCTAATTCCTGGTACAATGCAGTCAATAGCCCTCTAGCTTCAGCAGCTCTGACTCTCCCATATTCTTTTGCAAATGACTTCACTGCAGACAACGCTGCAACAACCCCAGACATGCCCCTACGAGGTGAGAAGGCCCGAGACCAAGCCCGACTACAGCCAACTTTGAACTCATCATCCTCCAGGTACTTGCAATTAAGCTTAAAGTAGGTCCTGGTAGGTCGATGACAATTAGCCACATCATTAGTTAGAAGTTGTGGATTATGATCAGACACAGAGCTATCCAGAAGATTTGAGCGACGAAAATCCGCTAGCCGAGCAGCTGCACAAGTATTAAAGTATCCTCTATCATGCCTTGCATAAGCTCTGCCAGCTCCTGTCCAACCATTACACCACGTAAAGGACTGATCACCATCAATCTCCATAAAGGCGACCATCATGTAAAAGGCGTAGCCATTGCTCTCGCCGAATCCTTGCACCACTTGAGCCGCGACCACTTCTATCTCTTTCCAACTCCCCATATTGAAGTCGCCAACGAGCAACCATGCAACATTTTGTCCAAGCTGGAGAACTTTACTCCTCAGAGTTGCCCACAAAGCACCACGCTGTCGAGGTCTATTATGAGCATACACATTTATCAAACCCCATTCTTGGCCCTTATCTTTCCATTTGATTATTATCCAATTGCCAAACCTATCTGTTTGAGTAAAAGTGACATCCACAGATGACTTCCATCAAGATAAACACACCAGCCTTAGATGCATCAGCCAGTGAACACCAAGACATTATAGTCCCGTCCCAAATACATTAGCTACTTTATATACATCACCAAGGGCGGCATTTATGCTCTTGGAGGCAACAAAAGGTCGTAGAAAACTTAGACAGGTAAAAGAGACAACACTGCTTCTTTTTACTTGGGGAAGAAGCCACTCCCCTCACATTCCAAGACAACAGGTTCATGTGGCCAAAATATTATGCTCCACCTCCATACCAATAGAGCCAGCCTCAACCATGTCCATCTCGCATGGTTCTGAAGGGAGGTCAGCCCACCTCGTCCTGGAAATTGGCAAGGGGGAGCCTCCTCTGTTCCCACCCTTCCATTGTTTTGTTCAAGACTTGGTGAGGGAGAGCCTCCTCTCTGCTCTACCCCCATTATTTTTGTTGGGTAATCGGCAGGGAGAGCCTCCTCTGCTCCACCCTTCCATGCAAATTATCGAATGCGCTCATGACATGTGACACATGTTGACTAGCCTTATTGCGTGCAGCTCTTTTCCAATTAACATTTGTCCATCCCTCTTGGGCATTTTCATGATGTTCTTGAACACTTTCATGCCGCTCTTGCAATTCCTGGATCTTCTGTAACTTAGCCCTAGCATCCTCTTCAAAAGCGGGAGTATGCACAATCTTCTGTGGGATAGTGGTTTTAGCAGCAGATGGAGTAGCAACAACAGAGGTCGCAGTAGCATTGGCAGAAGGGACAACAGAGGGTAATGGAGACACAACAGGTGGGAGGCACGGAGGAAGAAGGGACCATTGCAGGGGCGATCTCTTTTAGCACTTAAAATTTGCAAATAAAGCAAGTTGAGGAAATAAATCAGCAAGCTGAGGGCCATTGAGCAACTGCAAAGCATACTTCAGAAAGATAGGGCCACTTTTCACAACCACACAGTCAGGAAGACCGCGACCAGAAGGAAGAGAAACACAAATTTTAGCACCATCAACAATAGAATGGGCGAGATGAGTACCCGGACCATTAGCAATCTTTTGATAAGAAACTCCGGCACCAAGAGATCGGGAGGAAGATTAGGAATAGAAAACCAACATGGCATCCTAAGAGCGGGAGTCATACCGGGGAAAATCCAAAGGCGAGTAAGGCTGGTACAAAATATAATCACTCCACATTGGGTCCACACCACGTGCCACCCGGTTGCTCAACACCCACAAAGATCATCAAAACGATCAAAAGAACTTCTTATCCAAAGATCTTTAAAGTCACGATAAGGTGGCAACCCCTAATCTCCGAAGATGACCAACCAACCAATAGCCAAGCTTCCTACTATCAAGAAATGCTCCAGTATATTGACCAACCACACTAAACGACAACAAGTTACTAATACACTTCTTGTGTAAGTCATGATCAATCTCGACCACATTGTACCCAGATGCTTGAAGAGTATTCTTACACATTTCAGGCTGATAGAAAACTTCAACAGAAGGTAACTGAAGTTCCAACTGTGTCTCCTTTGCTTTCGCTTAACTCACCCAAAAAGATTACTAAGATCTCTTTTATTATCTGAATCATCACATCAATAGTCTGTAGCAACAACCGCCTAGCGGACGTAGTTGAAGACAAGTCCTTCTTGATCCAATCACTAAAGCTCCCTCGCTAGCATTTACTCCAGAAGTTGAGGACCTCCAAGGAAGTGGACGGGACTGATCTTTGTTAGAATTGACACCCGCTGGCGCCGAGGCACCATCCACAGAAGCATTACCGCTATTCAAAGCACTTGTACTCTTCGGTGCACCAGCTGGGGGTGCCAAAACAGGAAAATCAGCATCTTGAAAGACATTCTCACTATAAGCCAAAGGGTTAACATGCAATGCCAAATTTGCCCCCTGCACCGGCATGGATACAGGAGGTTTTGCAGGCAGCTTGGAAGTTGACGCCATAGAGCCGAAACTGTCAGGGCCGAAAAGGCAATCAGCCGGAACCTAAAACCTGCGATGCCACACACTGTTGGAAAGAGCTCTGAATCAGCTTTCCAACGAGCCAAAGAACACCGTAATCCGAGGTCTGTAGCTCAAGATATGAGCACAAACGTAAAGCAGCCTCCGGCAGAAACCCTAGGGCGCATCCATAGCTTGCATCACAAATAATTTGACCAAGTATCGTCAAATAAACTGGAATAGACCTTACCTTATTGACCATCACCACTACAATTCAAACATCTCATTTTGAGAGATAGGTTATAGTTTCACCGGCAACATCCAGATCCATGAATCATATTGCACACCTAAACTACATGTGTGCATTGCAAAGCCCTTGTGAACAATGAACTACTTTTAGTCCATACTTGAAACTATCCTATTTATATTGTCAAGATAACGTAGTATCATTTAATCTTGAACTTAGGTGCTTAGAAGAAATAAAACTGTAAATTAAAAAGTATATGCCATTGACTATACACATTATACGGTAGATCAGGGTGATACCTGGTGTGGGAATGTGAGGGTTTCTGTCCAAGAGCATGTGAATTCCCAACATTCGTGAAAATAATCTGCATAGCAGGTTAATTGTTCAAAATATCAATCATATGTTTGAAAATATGGTGCAGTTAAGCAATCTATAGAAAAGGAGGCAATGATAATATTGCATTTTGACACAGCTAACATGCTAAGAGAAATGGCCTTCTATCAAATTAAATCGTGTATTGTCATTTTGTTTCTATCTATTCTGTGCTTCATGAAGGTATTATAGACCATAAATATGTATAAAAAGCCAGGTCAAGATCCAAACTTCTCAGGAAAATGCATAGAGCAGTCCAATTCCTCTGGTATTAACCATTATAGCATAAAACCTTAGGCTATCTATACACAGCTCTGCCAAAGCAAAGGTTGAAGAAAGCATACCTTCTTGCCTTCTTTCTGAAGTTCTGTAGCTCGAAGGTAGCATATTTACATTTCTTCACATTTTCGTTAATACTGTCAGGATCCAATACCTTGGAAGCCATCAAAAGATAAAATGGGGAAAGTGATTAAGCAGGTGAGATGCTGGTTAAGTAAGAAGCCTGTGTGTGCATGAAGATGTCCACGATTGAGCTCAAAATTCAACCATGGGCTCTTGAAAACCTGAAATTGCTTAAATAAGCCAAGACAAATCTAAAATATGTGGAATTAAAACCTGAAGCCATGCACAAAATTTACCTTGCGCTCAAACTTAATCCTAATTGCAAGAAATGTGCGCATACAAATCTGGCTCGAAATCATCCTCAAGCATGCATGCAACCACCTTCCAGAATACAACAGGCATCGGATCTTGCCAAGAACGGCATCACCAGAATAGGAATCAGAGCTAGAAAACCTAAAATCAGAGCTAGATAAGTTGTTTCCCGCCTCTAAAATTATCACAACCTTTGAATAACTCTGAAATTTTCGGCAGGACCTCAATTTTTTCGAACTTGCAGAGGATCTTGAGTGCAAGAAGAGGAAGTAGAGTCGATGAAGCTTGCGATAGCCGAGCTTTGTGTTTCGGAACAAAAGCAAACAAAACCCAGAGGGGTCGAAAGTTATTTTTCATGAACATTAACCTAACCTAACGTGGAGCCAAGCGAAAAAAATCCCAAGACCAAAAATCATGAGAAACTATTTCTTTTCGATTTTTGGACAATCGTAATCTTTTTCCGGCGTCTAAATCCCCCATAATCTTAGAAAATCAGGCTAAAAAAAAAAATTCAAAAAGTTTTTAACTAAACCGGAAATTCCCAAATTAACAAAGTAGATATAAGGCATACATATCTCCATTATATTGACTAAGAAGTACGAATGATTCGTAATATGTGAACCTGCCAAATTACGCCAAATTACTCTCTTTTTCTTTTTCTTTTCTCTTTTTTGCGAAATACGCCAAATTACTGTTGGATTATATTGAACAAAAACAAAGGTTTCATTAGGCGCAATACTGCAATCTGTACTAGGCATATAAATGAGCTATAAATCTTGTGTTCTTACATTCTTTTGGTCCCAAATCCATTACAAGTTAGTTTATGGTTTTCTATAGAACGAGTAATGGTACCCAGTGTTGCTGGGCGTAAGATGAGAGCCTGTAAATATTTTGTGCTGCAGTGAGAAAAGCCCTATACCTTTCCCTTTCTGTTTCCCTTTCCCTTTTGCTCTATCCTGTATTTCACTTTTTCTTATTTTTTATACACTTTTCATTTTCTTTTCAGTTTTTTTCCTGTTTTTTCGCATATGTTTCCTTGTTTCCCCACCCATTTCCTTCCTTTCCCTCTTCCCTTTTTCCGATAACCTTTTTCCCTTTCCTTATCCTCCTTTCCCCACCCTTTCTTTCTTCTCCTTTTTCCATGCCCTTCTCCCTTTCCCTTCACCTTTTTCCATACCTTCTCTTTTCCCCACCCTTTTTCCATGCCTTCCCTTTTCCTCAATCTTTTAGTCTTTCGCTTTTTTCCATGCCTATTTTCCCTTATCTTTTCCTCCATTTCCCAGCCTTTCACTCTTCTTTTTTTTGGGTGGCCTTTTCTCCTCCCATTTGCTTTTTCCCCTCTCGTTTCCCATGCCCTTTTTACCTTCCCTTTTCCCATCTCCTCACCCTTTCTCCCTTCCCCTTTTCTATGTTCCCTTTTTCTCTTCCCTTTTCCTATTTTCCTTTTTCCCGTGCCCTCTCCCCCTTTTCCCCTTTTCCCTCCTTTTTTCTTTTCCATTTCTCTTCTCTTATGCCATTTTTCCCTTCCCTTTTTTTCCACCCCTTTTTTCTTTTCTTCTTTTCCCCCTTCCTTTATTTTTTCTCTTTTCCTTTTCCCATGTTTTTCTTCCCCTTTTCCCTCTCCCTCCTAAACTTTTCCTTCCCTTTTTCCTTTCATAATGGATTTTTTCTGTTTTCCTTCTTTTCCCGATCCTTTCCTCGTGCCCTTTTTCCTTCCCTTTTCCTTTCCTTTTCCCATTTCCCATTCCTTTCCACATTTGTTTTCTTTTCTTATTTTCCTATACTCATTTTCCTCTTTTCCCCACCCTTTCTCTATTCTATTCTATTCTCTCTTCCCCCCCTTTTTTTTTCCTTTTCTTTTTTCTATTTCTCCGCCATTTTCCTCTTCCCTTTTATTTCATGCCCTTTAATCCCTTCCCTTTTCTTGTTTCTCTTTTTCTTTTTTTCTCATGCCTTTTTTTCAAGTTCCCGTTCCCCCTTTTTCCTTTCCTTTTTCTTTCTTCTCACTTTCCCTTATTTCTTCCCTTCTCCCCATCCTTTTCTTGTTCTCCCTTTTCTCTTCCCTCTTCCTTATTTTCCCAACCTTTTACTCTTCCCCTTTTCTCGATGCGCTTTTTTCCTTCCATTTCCCTCTCTCTTTTTCTTTTTCCTTTTTCTTTTCCTTTTCCTCTTCCTTTTCCTATGCTATTTTTCCCTTCCTTTTTCCTCTTTCTTCAACGCTTTTCTTTTTTTTCCCTTTTTCCATGCCCTTTTTTTCTTCCCTTTTTCCATGCTTTTTTTCTCCTCCCTTTTCCCCTTTCTTCAATCTTTCCTCCTTCTTTTTTTTCCCGTGCCCTTTCCTCTTCCCTTTACCACTTTCTCTCTTCCCTTTTCATTCGTGCCCTTTCCCCAGGTACCTTTTCCCCCTTCCCTTTTCTTTCTTCTTTCCCTTTTCATTTTTTCATGCCTTTTTCTCTTCTCTTATCCCCACCCTTTTCCCTTTGCTTTTCTCCCTTTTCCAATGCCTTTTTGCCCTTCACATTCTCTCTCGTCTCTTTCCTTTTCCTTTCCCCCCTTTTTCCTTTACTCTTTCCCCTTAAGAGATCAAAGTACAGCCAATCATGGTGGTGGTAAGTCATGCAATAAATCTCGGCCTTTGGATGCACTCAAATGATCTCGATCATTCAAATTAGGGCTTGATCCAATCCAAGAATTACGGTATAACATTATAATATAAGATACGCCATAGGGATAGATTTAGCAGATGTATGAATTTTGTGGGATTGTTCTTATATACGGCTAGTTGTAAGGTTGATAAAAAAAAATCCTTTTTGAGTCAGGTTTAGATGGTTGCCTACCATTCTTGTTTCTTACATAAAAGAAAAACACAAACCATCCTAGTGTCTCAGGTGAAAATCCAAATACAGCAATGACCATGTGGCCTAATGGACAAGGCACTCGCCTAAGGCATACATATCTCCATTATATTGACGAAGAAGTACGAGTGATTCGTAATATGTGAACCTGCCAAATTACGCCAAATTACTCTCTTTTTCTTTTTCTTTTTTCTTTTTTGCGAAATATATACGCCAAATTACTGTTGGATTATATTGAACAAAAACGAAGGTTTCATTAGGCGCAACACTGCAATCTATACTAGGCATATAAATGAGCTATAAATCTTGTGTTCTTAGATTCTTTTGGTCCCAAATCCATTACAAGTTAGTTTATGGTTTTCTATAGAACTAGTGCCTGGCCAACCGTTGCATGAGTTATTGAATACAGCGTCAGTGGGTTTGTTGGGGTCATACCTCCAGGAGGTTATGGATGCACGGACTCAGTTGTGTCCTCCGGGACGGTATTGAACTGTCATATACAATTGTACAGCATGTGTGACGCTCCCTGCTAAAACATCTGATTGCCGGCCGGTACACTTTCGGCGAAAATCCCGTCCAGACTCAACAACCGCCGCAGGGCCCTCCGTCTATCAGCACTCTGGGAACCTCCGTAGTGCGGGGGGAGTGAAAAGGTGTCTTGGCGCCCTTCCCCTATGGGCTCCTATCACAGCCGGAAGCATAAACACGCGTCGAACTAGCAATACAATACAAGAGACTACCTCGGGGTAGCTCAAACTTTAATACATAGGCGCAAAGAACATAATCATATGCCATAAAACATGAGAGCTCCCTACCCGTGGCTCCGACACATAGGGTAGTCGAAATTTGGATAGGCCTCAAGATAGAAAGGGGACGAGTCATAACAATGGCGGGGCTGGCATAAGACAATAGCTAGGGTTGACCACTCCATCCGCCCCTCCATTGCATACTTTGCGGATGGGGCTAGACCAAGTTGTGGCATGACTCTAACCTTCCTGATCACGCCAATCCCATGGCATCACCCATCGGGACTACTCGAGGTTGCATCTCCACGGTCCGATGGGGTAGGAAGGGTTGCATCTCTCCCCTTCCCTGGGTCTAGAGGCTCCACGGCGACTAGAGAAGCATGGCGACACGATTACGTGCCAGTGAACCCCCCCAAACAAGAGCCAAGCCGACACTTGCAACTCTTGAGAGGCGGGGCAACACCATTGCCCCAGAGGTGTCCGACCCATGCCTTCGGCCCACCGAAGTGACCGACCATAAGCCTAGCCCACTATGGGATCCCCCCGGCCCCCACTTTCGGCGGGATCCACCCTCCATCTTGCCTCTAGCCCGTTGTGTAGCGGAGTCACATCATAGCTTCCATAGCCGGTGGGTTCCTATGCACAGCCGCATCTAATAGGAACTAAAGGGATCTATACTAGGAGCATACTACACATGGCCCTAGGTCTCTACCCCCTTCCCAACACAAGAGGGGACAATATGATCAACCATCATCACATAATCATCATGAACAATATCATATGAACATCTTAACCTAATCATACAGATCTAACTATCAGTTAGGGTTCCTTGATTAGGGTTCAAGATGTTCAACAAAGGATCTAGGGTGGCTCTACTCTAGACACAACATACTAACCCATCCGGAGTGCTAACTTCGGATGAACTAATCATGACTCTACTCAACCTACCTCCTCCCGGATCGCTACCTCCCATTCACGGCGTCTCCATGCTCCTAAACGTGGTTGAAGGCACGCTCCCTCTACGATCATACACACCTTTCCAGGGCTGCTCCGTGGGCTAGGCTATGACGAGCGATGCTTTCGAAGCGGGGTTTTGAACGCGTGGATGAGAGCTCAGGTGCTAGGTCAGGAAAAAGGGTCTAGGGTTAGGGTTAGGGCTCATATATAGGTGTGGGTCCACATGGGATGGCACGTGGCACCACTAAGATGAGGCCGTGTGGCGGTTGCCCACTAGGATAAGGCCATGTGGAAATGGGCCTTATCCTAAGGTTATCTAAGTTAAACAATTAACTTAGATGTGCACCTGCCACTTATCCAAGGCATACAAGGCTACCTAGGTAGACTTGTATGGTGACAGGTCTAGGAATATACGTTATTTATGGCATATATTCCTTGAACGCGTCATTCTCTCCCCTAGGACAATCTTTGTCCTCGGCATTGCGCTAAGGTGGACGTGAGCCTATCTATCACGCAAAACAACATAAGATCATACACTTAAGTTTAATTTAAACGATCAACTTCCTATTAAAGTTAAATGTCAAAATTTTAGGCTATATTTGTACTTATACAAAATTATATAGCCTTAACATGGTTACTTGCTACAATAATTCAAAACATTATTATAAGAGTTATTAGGGTTCATAATCTAAATTATGGTTCCCCCATCTTGTCGTAATCGCCCCCACCTCGAAGCTCCTTCTCACTTGCCCGCACATGGAGCACATTCACGTTAGTTTAATTAATAAGTTTGTGGTTTTAGGGGACCACCCCCTTACCATACCTTGCACTCGATCATGGCCCTTTCGGTTTGAGCTTAAGGACCATTTAAGATGATCCCATCATCACCCTTGATCAAGTGCTACCTTGTACTTTCGGTTACCGGTGTCGAGTACCCCTAGTGCATCATGCCCCAAGGGTTTTAAGCTAGGGAACGTCTCACGATCCCATCATCGCGGCGCATGATCACTTTGACCTTCACATGACCCCCTATGGCTAGGTGTGCGACCCCCACATGCGTGGCATAGAGAGCATCGACCCGATGTCCCATCATCATCGCACCATGCCTTTCCTCCTCTCTCGCATGACCCTATTGGTCATGCGCACCTCTTGGTGCATGTTGGCCTAGAAGAGCGCCTTAAAGGCTTATCTCATCATCGCCCACATGTTCCAAGATTCCGGCATATGTATTTCACAAGCTAGAATACATCTGCGGGTTAGAGACTAACTCTGAAGCCTACTAAGCTAACCTCTGGCGGTGGGGGTGGGTCAAATTCAGGAGACGACTCGCCCATCAAACTCCTTCATAAATTCTGGGTATTGCTTCTCCAAATCCTGCTTCAATACCCATGTCACGTCTTCCACGGGCAAGTGCTTCCACTTGACCAAATACTGGAGGAACTGAGACCTCCTAGTCTTCTTGAATGACTTATCAAGAAGTAACTCAGGCACAATTTCAACTTGCTCCTCAGTCATTTCCAACAAAGTTGGAGTATCCAAAACCTCCTCAGGGTTAGGATTGTGCCTTTTTAATAAACTTACGTGGAAGACCTTGTGAACTTTGAGATGGGCCGGGAGATCCAACTTGTAGGCTTGGGAGCCCACTCTCTCTACAATCTTGAACGGACCAGCCCACCTAGGGGCAAGCTTCTTGCAACTCCCAATCCGAAGCTTAGCTTGCTTAACCTTGATCTTCAACCACACGCTATCGCCTACCTTGAACTCTCTTACGGTCACATTAGCTTGCGGCTACACTCTTACGCCCACTTCTTGCTGCTAGGAGGTAACCTCTCACTTCTTCCACCAAGCTGCGCATATCTCCTAGCATCTGCTGGGGCGCTTCAACAACTGACACGGGGTTGTGCCAAGTGTCGGGGGTTAAGCACTTGGTACGTAATTTACCATGAAAGGAGACATCCGAGATGACTCTGTTTGGCACTATTGTGGCGAATTCCACCAAGTGGATGTACTCATCCCACTTGGACTGCTTATTCCACACAAAACTTCTAAGCATATCTTCAATGATTGATTAGGTCTCTCCGTCTGTCCATCGTTTTGGGGATGATATGCGTGCTCATGGAGAGCTTAGATGCGAATGGTGCTGAAGAGGTCTTGCCAAAAGCACTCATAAACTTGGAATCTCTATCAGATATTATCTCGAGGGCATGCCGTGGAGTCTAAAAATCTCCTTCACAAATAGCTTGGCAGTATCTAATGCTGTGTCGGTAGTTCTACAAGGCACAAAATGTGCCATCTTAGATAATTTGTCTACTACGACCATCAATGCATCTTTGCCTCGAAGAGTCTTGGGAAGTCCCGTGATAAAATCCATACTTACCACTTCCCACTTCGCATTTGGCACTGCTAGAGGTTCCAAAGCTCCTGGAATTCGAAGCTGCTCCGCTTTGGTTTCTTTGCGACAACCGGCACTCCGAAATATATCTTGCTATCTGCTTCTTCATTCCCCGCCAGAAATAGCTACTTCGGATCTTGAAGTAGGTCTTCATAAAACCTGCATGCCCTGCTATTGGGCTGTTGTGTGTGTCATGAAGGATTAGCTTCCTTATACCTGAAGATTCGGGCACACACAACTTATGCTTATGATACAACAAGTTGCCTTCCTTCTTATAATGCTTGAAGGCTTCTCGTTCCTTATCTGTTCTAGCCTCCCTAGAGAGGCTTTCCCATACCTCCTTGAAATCACCATCAGATGGTAATGTCTCCTCGATTTTCTTGCCATACCCACTCGAAAGAGTTGATATAGCATTACAATGTGTTCTTGTCTCAAGAGGTCTTCTAGAAAGAGCATCGGCGACCACATTCAACTTACCTGGCTTATAAGCAATTTCGAAGTCATACTCTTCTAGGAATTCCATCCACCTCCTTTGCCTTAGATTAAGGAGTGGTTGGGTAAAGATGTATTGGAGGCTCTGGTGATCAGTATCTAACTGAAACTTCCTCCCTAGCAAATAATGCCTCCAAATACGAAGAGCCCTGACAATAGCTAGAAGTTCCTGATCATGGGTTGGATAGCGCTGCTCGGTATCGTTCAACTTCTTGGAATCATAAGTTATTACTCTTCCTTCTTGCATAAGGACTCCACCTGTTGCTATCTTACTTGCATCTGTTGCTACTATCTTGTTCTTGTCTGGATCTGGCAGAACTAGCACTGGTGCTGTTGTTAAGGCCTCCTTAAGCTTTTCAAATGAAGCTTGAACATTTTCTGACCAATGTGTTCTCCAATCTTTCACCTTAACACTCTTAGTGAGGTCCGTCAAGGGGGACGCCCACTTAGCGAAGTCCTTCACGAACTTTCTGTAATAACCTGCCAGACCTAGAAAGCTTCTTACTTCTGCCACATTCCTTGGAGCTGGCCAATCTACTACCGCTTCGATCTTTGCGGGGTCGGTGGAGATTCCTTCTGCCGATATGACATGGCCCAAGTAATCCACTCTTTCAGTAGAAAAGTGGCATTTGGAGAGCTTTCCATACAAACGATGCCGCCTCAACTTTTCTAACACCCTTCTCAAATGCTGACTATGATCTTCAATAGACTTGCTGTAGACTAGAATGTCGTCGAAGAAGACAATGACAAACTCGTCTAGAAAATCCCTGAAGACGTCGTTCATGAGACGCATAAAAGTTGCTGGGGCGTTCGACAATCGAAAGGGCATTACTGTAAACTCAAAGTGACCATACCGCGTTCTGAAGGCGGTCTTATGGATATCCTCTTCTTTTATTCTTATTTGGTGGTACCCTGACCTCAAATCAATCTTAGAGAATACCTTTGCTCCTTGGAGCTGGTCCATTAGATCATCTGCCCTTGGCAATGCATACTTGTTCTTTATCGTCTGCTTGTTGAGCTGGCGATAGTCTATGCACATTCTTAAACTGCCATCTTTCTTCTTCACGAAGAGTATGGGTGCTCCAAAAGGAGACACACTTGCTCTAATAAACCCAAGCTCAAGCAATTCCTAGAGTTGCTTCTTGAGCTCAATCAACTCTGGTGTGCTCATCCTGTATGGTGCCTTGCTGATAGGCTTAGCATCTGGTGCCAATGTGATCTCACACTCCACACCCCTATAAGGTGGTAGCTGCCAGATTTCATCCGGAAATACATCCTTGAATTCAGAAATAAGCCTTGCTATTGGCTTGGGCAACTGCTTTCCCTTTTGATCGTTTCCATCCTGCTTATTGGGCTCAATTGCCTCCAATCTCAAAATGTAATCCACCTTATTTCTTTCTATACTTTTCCTTAGCTGCTTCAAAGAAATACACTGCATAGAAGAAGCTGTCTTCTTACCTCTCACTATGAATTTGGTGCCGTCCGTCTTTGTCATGGCGACTTCATTGCGGTCGCAGTCGATCATGGCTTTCGCTGGCTTGAGGAACTCCATTCCTACTATAAGGTCATACCTTCCAATCTCCATGACCTCTGCCCCCATCGGCCACTTACTTCCACTAAGGTCTATGTCGAATGTAATCCTCCTCCCCTTAGTGTGCCGAATGGCGCCGTTTGCCATAGCAACTAGCCTTGGCTTAGACTTCAATACTTTGTTCTTCATTAGGCTAGCCAGCCTAGGAGAGGCAAAGTTATGAGAGCTACCTGTATCTATCAATACTAGATATGGACTGCTATCTATGATCCCCTCGGCCCTTAATGACTATTGGTGACTTTCAATGTCATCGACTCAATGTTTCTTGCGAGATATGGCACTCACCATCTATGAAGTCCCCGGGCCTCATCTTTGTGCGTCGTCTTCATCACGCATACGTTGGTGAATCCCAATCCATAAGCTCTGCCAAGGCTGCCTGCATGACGAATGGACAATCATGGGTTCGGTGCCCTGGCTGGAAGCACCTGAAACAAAGCTTCTTCTCAATACATTCCTGTCTCTTCTCTTTCGTCAGGCTGTCTAGAATACGCTTTAACATGCTTTGATGCATTCTGCGACTACGGTCTCCAAAGTTCTTACCACGAGCTCTTCCTTGCTGCTGGCCTCGATGCGTAGTTGCTGATTGCTTACTCATTTGCTGCCCTTGATACTGTCCTGTGACTTTCCTTTGAAGGCGATTGTCTCTCACACGGCGTTCTTTGGAGCTTCTTCCAAACTTATGGCTTTATCCTCATTACGCCAGCGACTTAGGGTTGATTGCTCGGACTAGCCTTTTGATATTCTTTGTTCAATCCTTCGATGTAAGTTTATTTGCTTGCCTTTCCGACACTCGGGGAACATGGAGTCTAAGTCGCATAAACTCCTCTGTATATTTGGCTCGACGACAATGTACCTGGTTCAACCTATAGAAACTTTGGATCTGCTACTAGTATGTGATCTAGGCACATAATGTCTGAAAAGCCTTGCTGAAGGTCTTGAATCTGCAATCGCTCCTTTGAGCTTGTTGGACTTGGCATAGCCTTTCCACCAGATTCTCGTTGCTCCTATCAAGTTTCTTTGTGGCAACTTCCCTATGTCCTTATCCTTCATGCCATAAGAGTTGCCGAACTCTTCCATCTCATCAAGCCGGGCTTACGCCTCCATACGACACTGTCCTTCCCGAGAACTGACCCAACTTCCTAGTCTTCCACACATTGCTCATAGCACTTTGTCAACTTTCTTTTGATAATCATCTTCCTTCCTTGCCCCGGCTCTTACGTGGAGTGTCGGGACTCACTTTCCGAGCTAGAACCGTCATGACCGGCCTGGTGTGTCGATGAGCCGGAGCTAGGTGGTGTTGGACTCCTTCGTTTCTCCTTTTTCTCTTCCCCTCTCGACATTCCCTTGATTGTCCTGCCCCTCTGCTGTGGACCCTCCTCGATGCCTTGCTGAGGTAGCGCGGTGGAGTGGTGGTGGAGCAGTGCATATTCTTGGGCATTCATCAATGGGGTGGCCCGTGGGATCAGGTGATGCATCCGGGTCCTCATCTGGACGACGAGCCTTTGCGTTGATTGCTTCCGGCATCATATCGTCGTTGTTGTCATCCTGATCACGTCCGAAAAGGTTCCTGGGTACCCACTGGTGATGTCGGCCCTGAGAGCCTGAACCTGTGTTCCTTGCTGCAAGGATTAATCATCAATGCTTGTTATTAAGTTACACAATAGTCATTTCTGCCTACAATTAAATTGTTGTTAGGTACAAAAGAAATCATATGAAAATTCCATTTGTAAGTCAAGATCATGGTAATACATTAATTAGTATATAGGGATACATTTCATGAATTACATGATAATAGTGGAAAGAGAGTTACAATACACTTTAATTAATTAACAAAACAAGTCTTCCATCAACGATGTCGCTTGAAGAAGTTCTTGATTTTCTTGAATCCTATGCCCTTGCCCATGTTCTGTAGGATTCTTGCCGCCGATCCTCCCTCCAATGCTCTTGCCACCTGTGGTGCTGGGAGTTCCGGTGCGGTTGCCACCACCACTGACAAGTGCGCATCCCTGAGGTGGCCCCTTGCGAAGTCGAGAGAATGAAGGACTACGGATCTCTTGAAGAGGATAACATGGTCTACCCAATGCTCTATTCTGGCATGCTGCCCAAAGCCTGAGAGTGCGATGAGGAGCGCCACGGACTCTTCTCCCCTTGGGCTGAACTCCTTGTGGAAAACTATCATCTGCCCTTGGCTGAGGGCCGGAAGGTAGTACCTGAGTGCTTTGCCTTTGCCTGGGCCCGTGGTTCCCGTCCCTTTCCTCTGAGCTGCTTCACCAAAAACATCTAGTGCCATAAGATCCTCGTGGTCTCTCCACATCATGGTTACATTCTCCAAGTTGATGTTGCTAGAGGCTTCGTGCATACTCCTGGAGCGCACTGGTCTGCTGGAGCTTGGGCCTCTTCCCGGCTTATACAACCTGCTTTGGATCTGCTGGAATTCTTCTTCCGGGATGACGGGTTCCTGCTGCTGATACATCTGCCTTATCTGTTGGTAAGCTTGAATGTCTGACATCGTTTCCCCGGCGTAGGAATGTCGCTCAGCTACTTCCCTTGGAATCTCTTGATAATCATAGTCGATGAAGTCGCTACCCTGTTCTTGTGCAACTAGGCTTAGGAGCTCATCGATCCTGAGGCCTTCTTCTTGACAATAGGGAAGGTTGAGGATGTCAGCGGCGAATATGTACTCCTCGCCGTCGATGATGACTGGGGTCAGGGCCGTGATGCCAACTGGCGGTTCAAAGTCTCGCCTTAGCGCTTCCTCTTGGCGGGCTATGCGCCTCTCCATCCTTCTTGCCTCCCTGATTTCCCAACTTGGGTTCTCCTCCTCTTGCTCTTCATAATCCTGCTCAATCTGTAACATTGGTGTACCCGATGTGGAGCCGTAGTGTTCGTATGCCGCCGTCTCGATCTCATGGATGCCTATCTGTTGCCTTCAGGTGTCGAGCGGTGCCAAATCCAAAGGTTGAATCGACGGCTCCCCTGGTTGGTTGACTGCCCTGTACTGCATGAACAAAGCTAAAGCTGCTTACCTATGCCTATGATGCTTACAGGTCATGTAGTCTGGCATGTTTCTGGTTCTATCCCACAGTCTACTCTTGCCCTTGGATCCCCCACCTATGGCTTGGGTGAGAGAGTCTAAGGAAACCCATTTCCCTCCCCTAGGTGGCAAGCTAACTTCCGAGGGTAATACGTGCTGGTCATACTGGCACATGATGTCTGTGTAATAGGGAGTTCTGGTCAAGGTGGCATGAAGGTCAAAGAGATGATCAAAGACATGAAATGCTTGCTCGGCAGGGAAGTCATGGATGTGATTGGCATCATCGTACCATCTAACAAAGCTTGATGGCGCCATTGAGCAGAGAGGGGTATAAAAAATGGCTGATGAATGTAAGCAAGGAGCTAGGAAATCGCCAAAAGGCCTGAGAGTAGTTTAGATGGGGAGAAAATGGCAAATGAGGCCCCTTTTTATAGACCTAGGGACGCCTCGGGTTCCGTGCACAAGGTTCCTGATGGGGAGGACTTCTATTCTATGGCTACAAGTGTCCAAATGAGACCATGAAGTGCAAATCTAAGCAAGGCAGAGCGAGAAACACTACATGGCAGTTTGTTGGATCAAAATTGGTCAATTCGGGCGAAGATGGGTGAAAATCAGGCGAAACCGGGTTGCTCCGCGAAAATCAGCTCTGCGTGACGAGCGCAGGCAGGGTTGGCGCAGTGCAACCCGATTTCGGATCTATTTGGCTTGCAATGAAGGTTTCTGGAATTTTAAAGATGCTACTATGGCTATTTGCATGCTTCTGATCTAAATAGCAACTTTTCTTGAGCGGATTGGACATCTTTTTGGGTCAAAATGTCGAAACCGGGTTGCTCCGCGAAAATCAGCTCTGCGTGATTTGAGGCGAGGGGGTTAGCCGGTGCAACCCGATTTCAGATTTTATCCCAAAAATTTGGCTAATTCGCTTCAGGATGCTTTACTAATTTACTTTATTTTGATCATTCTAATTATGACGGCCAAAACTAAAGTAAAATTTGGACTACCCAGACACATTTTCATACAAATTCAAGTCAGTTTGCAACAAAATTTTATATTTATAGGTGGAATTACTTAATAGTTACTTTAATTTACACAGAATTGCATCCTCAAGGGTATTCCTTGCGGATGCGACGCGCCAAGTGTATATCCTTGGGCATCAGGGTTACCCTCTTCGCGTGGATCGCGCAGAGGTTTCCCTCCTCAAAGAGCTGGGTGAGCTCGGCCTCCGCAGCTACCTGCAACACCCTCGTGGTCAGGGATGCCACCCTATAGTCGGTGACGAACTCCTGCATCACCTCCCGCATGAGCCGCTCGAAGGGCGCCTTCCTAATCGGGGAGATTAGTGCAACTCTTTGGAAGTGCTTAATCTCGAAAAACTTCAGTGTGGGGAGTTAGGCCCATGATGGACCTTCTTGGCTTCTCTCGGTTAGTGGCGGCGGCAGGGCTGCTTCTTTGGTGGCGGCCCCTCTCCGCGGTCGTTGGACATTTTGCCCCGATACCGGTCGTTATACCTGCTCCAGCGGGCGGAGGTATTCTTGTCATATGGCGGCGTCACGAAGAGGCTCCTCCTTCAGGCCCGACGATGGCTGCGCCGCCTTACGCTTCTTCACCTTAGGTGGCTCGGGCCACTTTGGATAAGGTGGCCTTGGATCAGCGTCCTCCCTACGCTCCTCTTCCTCGTCACCTTCCCCATCTTCCACCTCCTCCTCTTAGATGCGAGGGAGGCTCCTCAATCTCACGGTCCTCGGGCGATCATTCCTCCTCTTAGTCCTTCTTTCCTGCTCCCTCGAGCTCACCTTTCAGCTCCCTCTTCTTCCCTCGCGGCCTGTCTTCCCGCCACTCCATGAACTTTCTCCTTGCCCTTCTTCTTGGGCACTGAAGGGCCCGCCTCCTGGGTCTGGTGCTGGGGCTGCTCTTCCACATGTTCTTCCACCTCGGTGTCCGAAGGCCGAAGTGGCCATTCTCCGGTTCTCGGGTGCACTGCGATGAAGAACTCTTGCTAGGTCGCGTCGTCCCTGTCATCATGGTAGGTTAGCGTCGCTGCTTTGGAGGAAACTCCTCTTCCCCCTTCTTAGGTCGGAGGTGCTCCGGGATTTTCTTCGTATGGCGTCCCGCTGCTACCTGCGCCATCGAGAGCGTAGGTCGCTTTGTATTTCCTAGCTGTTTGCTTGGTTCTTGCCATACTTGACGGTCTAGAAAACGGGTGACGTAAGGCTGATCAAGAGAGATAAGGTGGAGGGAAAGTTTGGAGGGAAAATGAGGTGGCAAGACTATTTAAAAGGAAGGGTCCCTGGGAATATTCTCCTACCATTAATAGGCCTACTTATTAGCCCCCCTTATTAATTACCCCATAGTACCTTTATTATTAATATATGTTTAATTTCTAATACATATACTAAAATTCGTATTATACCTTAAGACTTTCAAATTTCCTAATAGTTTGAAGTATTAATTATAGATATGCGCCATTTTTCACCCAGGTCTCCGATTGGCATGATTCTTCGACCCATTTTAGGTGAAATTTGATGCAGATGCATAATTTTCATTCCAATTTTACTAGAAGGTGAATTTGACTCATTTGCTTCTTAACCTAATTTCGGACCCACTACCTAGGAGAAAAATTTTTTTCCCTATTCCGAGGTTCGATGGTGGAAATTTTTATTTCACACCCCTATAGGCCTGTTAGACTATTTTCATGGTTATGGTCAGTGCTAGTTCTTGGTCAACCAAGAACATCGCCTCTGATACCATTGTGGCGCTCCACAACTAAACATACGATTGCCCGGCCGTACACTCGTGAGAAATCCCCGTCCGGCTCAACAACCGCCGACAGGCCCTCCGCCTATCCCCACACTGGAACCTCCTCAGTGTCGGGGAAGGGGACACGAAGGTGTCTTCTGGCGCCCTTCCCCTATGGGCTCCTATCACAAATGAAGCATAAACACGCCGTCGGAACTAGCAATACAATACAAGAGACTACCTCCGGGGTAGCTCAACCCACATACATAGACGCGCCAAAGAACATAATCATATGCCATAAAACATGAGAGCTCCTACCCGTGGCTCGACACATAGGGTAGTCGGTCGACCGGATAGGCCTCAAGATAGAAGCGGGCCAGGAGTCATAACAACTTGGCCCGGGGCTGGCATAAGACAATGGCTAGGGTTGACCACTCCATCCGCCCCTCCCGGTGCATACTTTGCGAGATGGGCTAGACCAAGCCGTGGCATGACTCTAACCTTCCTGGATCGCAATCCCATGGCATCACCCATCGGGACTACTCCAGGTTGCATCTCCCTGGTCCGATGAGGTAGGAAGGGTTGCATCTCTCCTTCCCGGGGTCTAGAGGCTCCACGGGCGACTAGAGAAGCGTGACGACACACGATTCGTACCCGACTGAACCCCCCAAAACAAGAGCCAAGCTGACACTTGCAACTCTTGAGAGGCAGGGCAACACCATTGCCCCAGGAGGTGTCGGACCCATGCTCGGCCCACACGAAGTGACCGACCATAAGCCTAGCCCACTATGGGATCCCCCGAAGCCCCCACTCGGCAGGGATCCACCCTCCATCTTGCCTCTAGCCCCGTTGTGTAGCGCTGAGTCACATCATAGCTTCCATAGCCCGGTGGGTTCCTATGCACAGGCCGCATCTAATAGGAACTAAGGGATCTATACTAGGAGCATACTACACATGGCCCTAGGTCTCTACCCCCCTTCCCAACACAAGAGGGACAATATGATCAACCATCATCACATAATCATCATGAACAATATCATATGAACATCTTAACCTAATCATACAGATCTAACTATCAGTTAGGGTTCCTTGATTAGGGTTCAAGATGTTCAACAAAGGATCTAGGGTGGCTCTACTCTAGACACAACATACTAACCCATCTGGAGTGCTAACTTCCAGATGAACTAATCATGACTCTACTCAACCTACCTCCTCCAGATGCGCTCCCTCCCATTCCTGGCGTCTCCATGCTCCTAAACGTGGTACGAAGGCCTGCTCCCTCTACGATCATACACACCTTCCAGGGGCTGCTGCTCCAGGCTAGGCTATGACGAACGATGCTCGAAACGGGGTTTCGGGCACGTGGATGAGAGCTCAGGTGCTAGGTCAGGAAAAAGGGTCTAGGGTTAGGGTTAGGGCTCATATATAGGTGTGGGTCCACATGGGATGGCACGTGGCACCACTAAGATGAGGCCGTGTGGCGGTTGCCCACTAGGATAAGGCCATGTGGAAATGGGCCTTATCCTAAGGTTATCTAAGTTAAACAATTAACTTAGATGTGCACCCCTTGCCACTTATCCAAGGCATACAAGGCTACCTAGGTAGACTTGTATGGTGACGGGTCCAGGAATATACGTATTTATGGCGTATATTCCCTTGGAACGTCACAGCATGCCAGCATACTTATTACTGCTAAGGGTTTTCCCTCGGAAACCCTTCGGGGCGGGGGTTTTTTAATCCTGTCAGTAATACGCTTGCTGCTCTCTTTTTGTTTGGGTCCCATAGGCCAATCGGTCTCCGTGGAAGCTAAAAAATCTATTCTATTCTATTCTATTCTTAATAACCTCTCTTTTCTAATACAGTCCCAAACTTCAAGCTTTGCAATAATTGACTGCAAATAAAAGGACAGAATAAATTACAACCAATTTGCCAAACAACTTCTTTCTTACAAAACTTGATCTCTATCAAACTACATACTTGTCACAACAGTGCCATCATTGGGGTTTTCATATCCTTCTCCTTGCTTTAAGACTTTCTTCATAATCTTCTTGTCAGCTGTAACTTTTTCAACTACTTTGCAGGATAGTAATTCAAGATCTAGCAGCAATGTTGCATTTGGAGGTGCAGCATATACAACATCAACCTTATGACCTTGCTCTCCAAACCCATCTACAAAAGCAACCTAAATATCATACAATTGTTGGCCAACTATTCATAGCCTTATACGTAGTGTCAGTCATTCCAGCCATAGCCAGGTCTTGTAAGTTCCATGGAAGCTCTGTATTCGATTTTCTCTAGTTTTAGGAATCGAGCTTATGGTCAGATATCATAGCCTTGTTTGCATCAGGACCAACCATTGATGGAGGCGGCCATCCAAAAAATATATAGGGAAAAGCGCCATATGCATAAGGTCCAAGGATTTCTTCGCCAGCTTAAAACCCAAGAGTCGACTCAGTTTACTCATTCAAGCACTATAGAACATCAAATATTGGTTGTTGGATTGAGTTTAGGAATCATAAAAGAGTAAAACGGGTAGAGTAGCTGCCATAGTCTATCTTCAAGGCAGGATTCAATTCCAGAATAGGCAGCAGAGAATCCATCCTCGTCTCTATTCTAAGGTTTCTTACAAAAAATTCATACGAAAATGGGCATTAATCTCAACCGTCTAACTTCGAGCAAATAAAATCCCGACCCTCCAAACTTTTAGGGCGTGATCCACGACACACCCTAAAACATTATAATATTAACTAGTAATGGTGCCCAGCGTTGCTGGGTGTAAGTTGAGAGGCGATAAATGTTTTGGGCTGCAATGGAGAAAGTGAGCCCATCACTATGCAATTCTTACTTTTGTAATTTGCCTATTCTATTTGATATATGTAATTGCCCACCATCGATGGAAGTTCCTGGTGATGTACATGAATAGTTGTGTTGCGTATATCTTTGGACTTTTAGAAATGTTGCCTATTCAATTGCGTGAATAGTTGAAATACCGAATAGTTGAACCAGAGCCTGTCATTGCATAGATATGAGGGACATCATAGATCCTACTTAAATGCTTTAGGTTTAATAGATCCTACTGAAATGCTTTAGGTTTTGCGTTGTTGCACAACTCTTATAAATGCTATCTTCAAAGTTTGTTGTAACAAACCACCTCTTTCCAATCTTGCAGTAACAACTCCTATAATGTGGTTTTATGGTTGCTTCTTTGAGGATGATATAACGTTTTAGCTATGATATAGTTCTATGGTTGCTTCTTTGAGGATGATATAATGTTTTAGATGTTGATTTTCTTGTCCATCCATGCATAAGATAACATTCATTAACATTGCAAAGTACTTTGTGTAGCTCTTATTAACATGGATAATTCTCCATATAACATGCCTTTTTCTTTACACATCTAGATACATGCTTTAGCTTTGTGTTGATAGAAGACATACACAAAAAGAATAAAAGAATGCCTTTAATATTACAGTACTATATAACATGGATATTCACTAAATAATATGGATATTTCAGTACATTCTCATTTGCTCACATGGTCTTGCTATCTAGTCCCCAAGGCTGTTGTGACTACCATAAAGTCCAATGCCATTCTTAGATGTCTCATAATCCAATTTTTTCTTATCCAAATCTCCGCTGCATCTCATAATCCAATTTTTTCTGATCCAAACCTCCGCTGCTTACTTCTGATACCCAAATTGTAGCACAGATGTTGGGATCTTTTTGTTCCAACTTGTGCTTGTCTTTTACGATTTTAATTTGCAGCTCCAGAATGGTTTCCAACTATAGACAATATGCAGTCTAACATGGCGGTGTCAGATCCTGTGGGTATTTCACTTTCTTTGAGAGATTTAAAGAGGCAGAAGCACAGAAAAAAGCTCATGAAAGATGACACAGTTACAGGGATAGCGAGCTGCTCCATTAAGAAGGCTTTTTCTTCCATGGTATTTATGATCAGGACCCTTCAAAGCCATACCCTTCGCATGCGCCATGCTTTATGCAGGGGCACAGATCTTCACAGCTTAAAACCTTGTGCACAGAGAACTGCATTCGTCCTTTGTATGGCTTTTCCAGCAGATTTTTGCATGCACACCTTCCTTGATGGTATCTGTCATGATTCTTCTTGCAAATTTTACTGCCTATTCCATAGGAGAGCATGATGTAGTATATGCCCTCCAGCTTCAAAACCCAGTAATGGTGTCTATTCTCAGAAATGCAAACATCCAATGAAGGGGTGACTTCTTTTCATGTTCCGAAGGGATCCACGTTTACGATTCTTCGGATATCTGTGGCATTTTCCGGTTGTGGATCCGGCGGGGAAATTCTAAGAACATATTTATTGCGGTCGTCTTGGAGGAAATTGGTTTAGCAGAAACTCTGATGCAAGAAGAATGGTGTCTAGAGAAGAGGTCAGTGCCTCAGACACCTTCATCTCAGGCAGATTTCTTTCAGATCTCAAAGATGAGCATGGAACCTTGACTGTGTTAAGTTCTAAGCCTATCAATCTCAATATAGAGTCTCTAAAGAGGATAGTCTTCTTGCCAGGTCTTTGATGCAAGAAGCCTCTTTAGATTTGGGTACTATACCACATATGGTACCTATTGATGGAGAAGTACTCTTAAGATTTTGGTGGAGTATTATGACAAAACTGATCTCATCTATCAGCATGCGCTAAGCACAGACCCTGAAAATCCTTTGCTGCTTGCAAATCCTGATGGCAGCTTTAGGCCTCTTTTTTGAAGATACCCTTTTAGTAGATTTGCCTTATGTGCAGTTTCTTCCACCTGCCTTTCTTGTTAGCATATGTGACAACATGTTTAACTGTATCTATGTGGAAAATAGAGTAGAAGAAGATTGGGTTGTTACAAAATGTAGAACCTACAACGTAGACATAGACCTCAGGGCTGCAAGATTCCATGAAACAACATTTTGCTCTGGTATTTCTCTAAAGAGAGTAAGAGCTTCATCTATATGTCCTTGCTGGGTATAAACTGTGATCATAATACTCCAACAAAAAAAGTTCCTATTCAAAAACCGCCAAAATCACGCTCCAGCATCTTCCGAGCTCAGCTATAGCCCCGAACCCATTTGGTCCGCATTGGGAGAAGGCGTTTTGATTCCTACATATTTTTAAAGCATGATCATATCTTTGCACAATTTTCCGACATAAGAGAGAGATCTCAAACATCAAGTATGGTTTTTGTATATTATAAAAACATATAGACAATCAATAAGAAGCACACTAATCATTCTTGAGAAAGTTACGTGAATGTCAAATAAGTTCCAATAAGAAAGAAAAATGCAAGCATGAAAAGATGTTTTCATTAGAAAGTAAAGGTAGCCCTCGGAAAAAAAATAGCGATCCATTACCTGTTTCAGCCCGCTCTTGGTGTATGTTCATAAATGTCGGGAGAAAAGCGACCATTCTCTCAAAAGACAAAACACCCATACGTTGCATTTCATTTCACACGGTTTGGCCTTCTAGCCTGATCCATGCATGCTTGACAACAATCATGCAAAGACTTTCAAGATGATGAGTAAGGCCCCACCTTATCGCAAACCCCATCATAGTTAGTGTGAGACATGGATTTACTCTTATACCTATCTCGGGGCCAAGTACTATTGAAGTTCTATCTCGTAAGCATCCGTGATCGGTCTTTGGAGACGTAACAAAGATTCCCATTCCAACTCCAAAGTCTAGCACTTCTTACGCTTTCGGGTTACCCGTAGTACGAACCGTAAACATGTAAATTATAATTAGTTCAATGCCACAACCCTATCACAACAAAACTTTTGAAGGCGATATGTTGAACATGGATGATGAGTTAGTGTTTATTGAATCGATATCTTTTTTTTTTTGTTTCGCGAGCTCATGAGTTCTTTAAAAAGGCTATCAAGGCAAATCCAAACGGATAGGCGGTGATCAACGAGATATGCAAGTTTTTATGGCTAGGCAAGGGGGACGGGGAAGGGGCGAGAAAGCATCTGAGGTTGCCATGGTCAGAGAACCCACAAATCCGTTTCATGTTGGAAGCTATACACAGTTTTTGTGGAATGCCCCAGATGGAGAAACGGCTCCATACCCATATCCCACGTTTCAAAGGGAAGCTTGAACACATCCAATCAGATCCAATCACGAAAATGCAAGTGCATGAAATTTGAAGCATGAATAGAGTCGGATCCATATCCATGGAAACAAAACAACACATACCTTATTTTTTTCTCTCCAAAGGGATAGCGGCATGGCAAAGAAGCGTAAAACTTTCCCCAAGACGAAGAACGAAAAAATAGAATTGATCTTTCATCGGGCAAATTCAGTATCCATTCAAACACAAAATATAGAATCGGCAATCAAGAACAAAATATAGAAATATAGATTCGACCTTTCACTTTGGATACTATAGATTCGATCTTTCACTTTGGGTATCCAAAGAAACCTCTGCCTTTGGCTTTGAACCGGGCATCCATCAAACCTTGGGCAATGCCGGAATGGCTCGGCCTCAGAAATTGGATTCCTAGCCAAATGAAGCCGAAGATCAAGCAGCTCCAGCCGTAAAGTACAACCCTAAAAAACCCTAAAAAGAGGTAAGTTGCAAGGAAAGGTTAGGATGATGCCACGTGATACGAATGAATCCAAACCGTCCAGATTAGGGCGTGGTCCATTACACAACATTATAATATAAGATATACTAGAAAATTGCCCACCTTCGGTGGGCAGTCCATGTATTTGGACATGGAGTGTTTGTCTATGAATGTTGTCCGGGTAAGGGGTTCTTTGTATTGATGTGTTACCAAAGTGGTTACTATGGGTGATGCTCGGCTCCCGCACCTGGCTTACACTGTGGCCATGAGTCCGCAGCGGCTTAGGGCCTGTTGGAGGGGTAAGAGAGATCGGTGGTTCGCCAGATGGAACGCGTGCGAGAGCACAGATGTCTGGTGGGCGCAATGGCCGATCGTGGCGACTGGGGAGTACCTAGATGCTTGTTTCCTTGGCAAGCTCTGGGGATCCCATTGCTCTAGAGCGGTCAAAATGGCCCATTACAAGGAGCACATCAACCCGTGTTAGCGGGGCCCGGCTCTACCTGCGTTCCCGGTACTGCCCGAAGCGCGGGCTCATTGCCTCCATTCGCCCGGTGCCCACCATCTTCGTGATCGAGGCAGGCGGGTGGATTGGGGAGCCCCCGGGGACGCTCGGCTGTCGGGCTTTATCAAGCGGTGCCGTTGAGGATGAGTCTCACACTTTCGAGTTGCCCAGCGCTCGGTCGGTCGGGCGATATCGCTCCTTAGTGCGGTGGGCGTGCCCTTGCATTTGCGATGAACACACCGTCGATGCGTGCCACGGGGTCATACATCCGAGGTACGGACCTGCGAGGTCACCTTTGCCCGCTTTGGCTGTCCGTGACTAGGCACTTCTGGGGGTGGTGCATGATCATATATATTGGGATGTTTCTCGCATTTTATATGATTAGCCGCTTTTTGTCGGCGGTGATTGTCGCCCACGGTTTTTTCCCTCGAAAACCCTTCGGGGCGGGGGTTTTTTAATCCGGGCAGTAATCCGCTTGCTGCGTTTTTGTATTGGGTCCCATAGACCGATTGGTCTCCGTGGACGATAAAAGTAACTTCCTTCCTTCCTTCCTACTTGTGAATTTGACAATCTTATATCAAACTTGCTTCAAGAAACATTGTACCCAACGAATGAGCAATATTAACACTCATTAGTTTGTAACTATTGTAAAAATCTAGAACCACCTAAATAATCCATTGTACATGCACTAAGAAATCATCATTGGTTGCTACTTTGAATAAATTGAATGATAAAGATATGGAAAATCCTACTTATATTGATTGAATCTAAGAATAAAACCTCTTGAAGAACTCTTGTTTATAACTTTTCCCACACAATTTAATGCAATATGTTGTTCCCTATAACAAAAATCCTTTTGCATAAACAAAATACAGATGGTTTCCTGATAACTTAGTCTGCAGTTTATAGTTAGAGTCCTCGGCAGAACTTGGAGCCTTTGTAAAATCATGTTAAGTTGTTCAACTAATGCCGCATTATATTGCACTTGCATTTCCAGCATATTATTCCTTGACTTAATCTGAATCAAAACACTGCATAAAATGATTAAAGTCCAGTCTATTTGAGAATAAAGGAACTATTATGCCAGTACAAAACGGCATGAAAAATACAAAGGCCAAACTGAATGTGGCAATGCATCAGATAAAACGCATCCAAACCTACCCAAAGGAATCTTAGAGGATCTCCTTATATTAAACATTTAGTGGCAACTTACAGATTCTATAAGTTCTTGCATGTGCTTTAGCACAACCTGTTCATTTTGTGGCACGATCTTTGCTTCTTGCAATGTTCTAATGCTGGTGCATTTCTTTCAACAATCTAAGGGCCTTTCTACCATGGCCATGCTGAGCATATATGGCCACCATTGAGGTCCAAGAAACAACATTACGCATAGTCATTCTGTCAAAAAGAATACTTGCATTTTCTATATCACCACATCTCCCATACACTTCAATTAAAGAGTTGGTCAAAACTGTTTCTACTTCCAATCCTTCATCCAGAATCTGGGTATGCACCTGCTTTTAGTTGTGGCTGCTTCATTGGCGCATGCATCAAAAACAGTAACAAAGGTCATCGGTCCTGGCTTCATACCTTTCCATCGCATTTAATTAAAAAGCTGAAGAGCCTCCTTTCCATGCCCATTCTGAGCATATGCCATAAGGATAACATTCCATGAGATCTCATTCCACATCCATAGTGTACATATGCAGAAAACAATGTATTCCATGACACTACATTATGTGTGGGCATCCATCTAAGAAGATCAGCAGCCTCTGTTAACATTCCAGACTTACCATATGCTCCAATTTGCTGGTTAAGCTTGTCAAATATGTTTGTTGCACTATGCAAATCCCCACATTCGCTATACATTTTCAGAAGGAAACTATTGAGAGAGAGTATTCAAGGATTCTCAGCAATTGAAACTTAAAAAATAAAAGAAGATTTAGCAGCTGCAAAACTGTGTTTACCTTTCAAAATTTTCAAGGATATTATGCAAGCAAAACTGTGTTTGCTTGGCAAATCCAGAAGGAAAGAGGGAGCCAGAAAAAAAGCGATGCCCATGTGTTGTCAAATCCAAAGAAGGGAAGAAGCAGCTTCCACATCATAGCCACAGCTCCAAATGCACGCCCATCAGAGAGGAAGAAGCTCGCTGTGGAAATACCTCAAACGCTGATTGTTGATTTCAGACATGCTCCTTCAAATTTGAGCATAAAAGAAACAAAAGCGTATATAAGATAGCCTGTCCAGTCTACGTTTATGTGATGATTTGGAAGCTACCCATTGCTTCCAAATTGCTAGTCACATTCACACAATCTAGCATAAAAGCCAGGGCATATCATGTATAAAGAAAAAACTCCTACTTGGCATCAAATCGACCTGCCTGCCTTCATATCAGGGATCGAAACCTAGTGATAGAATCATTCCTTGTTTGCAAAGGGATCACCAGACAAATCGTGTATGCCAAGACAGATTTCTGCCAACAAAATCCTGTACATCAGACTTTTCAGTATATCCGGCACCTCTAGTTTCAAACGGCTTCAAACAGCCTCATTCATGTCAGAAAAGGAAGATTCGACCTCTATTTTAAAGCTGAGGCAGATCCGACACGCATTTTGTGGTTGCTTCCATTCCATCGACCAAAATATCCATCAGGCAGCACCTTAATCTGGACGAATAGATGACCTAAAGCAGCAGAGAAAAGTGATAGCAGACATGGCCCCGATCCCCCTCTCTTCAACGGAAGACAACACCTAGAAAAATCTCACCCTAGATCTAAGCCGTCCGATCTAGGGCGTGGTTAAAGACAGACATACAACAAAATTTTATAATATAGGACTAGTAATGGTGCCCAGCGTTGCTGGGCATAATTTGAGAGCCTATAAATTTATATATAATCCTTACTTTTGTAATTTGCCTATTTTATTTGATAGAGGAAATTGATAGAGGAAATTGTCCACCTTCGGTGAAAACGAAATTGTCCAACTTCGATGAAAAGGAAATTGTCCAACTTCGGTGGAAGTTCCATGTGATGTACATGAATAGTTGTGTTGCGTATATCTTTGGACTTTAGAAAATGTTGCCTACTCAATTGTGTTGATAGTTAAAATACCGCATCGTTGAACCAGAGCTGTGCGTTGAAAGATATGAGGGACGTCGTAGATCCTACTTAAATGCTTTAGCTTTTGTGTTTATTTGAACATTGTTGCACACTTATAAATGCTGTAAAGTTTGTTGATATAGGTCTAAAAAAACATTTCTTTCCAACCTTATACTGTAGTTCTATGGTTGCTGCTTTCAGGATGATATACTTGTCCATCCATGAATAAGATAGCTTTCATTAACATAGCAAAGTACTTAATAGATAGGAGATATACCCAAAGGGAATAAAATACTGCAGTTCTCTATACACATGGATAATTCTCCATATAATATAGATATTTGGTTTTTTCTTTATATGTCTAGGCACATGCTTTTGCTTTGTGCTTTGTGTTGATAGAAGACATACACGAAGAGAATAAAATATCGCCTTTAATACTGGACGGTTCTGTAATAACATGGATATTCTCAGATAATAACTGATATTTCATTACATATCTATCATTTGTGCTCGTAGTAGCAAAATAAACTCTAGATTGACAATCCAAACCATCTCAAGATTACGTCGTAGCACCTTCTTGCATCCGAGTTTCTTCTTGACTTCTATGCGACGTCAAAAGTTTACGGTTGGAAGAACGCCACGCCTCGCATAAGGCATCCCGTGACATACATAAAACCTTATATAAAACCAACATAAAACCTGCTATAATGACAACCGGAAAACAAATGAACAACCCGCCAACCGACAAACAAATCCCGAAGACACTATTTTTGGGACCTTCTCGCGCGACCAAAAAGCTTGGTGGAGAAAATCATTATAGCGTGCATCATCAAGCGTGAGAATGAGTAGCAAGCATTTATTGGCAAACCGCAAATTTTATAGCCGGTAAACCAAACTCTTATAGCTCATGATTCGGATGAGTTTTCCAAAAAATATTATGAATTTCAATGACCAACGCCTTTGAGCCCAAGGGTTCATATCTTTCTTTGCATAAATCTCGAGTTTCTTACCATAAGAGTTGCTTTGACATGTCAATTGCCTAGTGCTTGTCATGCACGGAGAAATTTCAGAACTTTTTCCCATGTGTGATGTCATGTTATGGTAATCTTTTCAATGTTCTCGCAGATAAGAAAACCCTTTGTTAATGGCAATAATAACTATATCAATGACTACAAAATCATCACCACTACTAATCTCGTAATAAACCGCCTACAATGAGTTACTGAGAGGCAATGCAGATGAGGTTTCTAATACTCAAAGTAGTTAGACAATGCAAAAATACTCTAACATTTTAATGTCGTAATCTGCCGGAATGGGATTTTTCACAGCTATCAATGGAGTATCACATCAGGTTGTGAAACATCGGTAACTGCAAAGTAAGATTGCATGCTAAAAGGCAACCATAGAACCATGAACCTGCCAATGCCTGTAATGTATTCTTATAAATTTTGGACTAAAAGGGGCTTGCATTAAACAGTAGAAAGCTGCAACTTTTAAACCAGACATTCGGAGATGAAGTTATCAGAGTTGGAATTGATGACAGCATAGTCATTCATATTCTTGAGATTGACATTAAGATGGTACTAGTAACGGTGCCCAGCGTTGCTGGGCATAAGTTCGGCCTGTAAATGTTTTGGCCGCAATAAGAAGGGCTTGCAGTAATAAGCCAACTTTTGTAACTTCTTATTATAACAATTTTTCTTTTCAAAGCTTTAACAATGTTTTCCATGGATTATGTAAACAATATCAAAACAATAGGGAAGTGCCCAGCGTTGCTGGGCCTAATTTGGAGTACATATTAATCCGGGATAGTGTAAGTTGAGAACTTGAAAATGTTAATTTGTTTTATAGCCTAGCATCTTCGATTATAGCGGCTCCTCATAATCTTAAAATTATCTTGCGCCTTTGCAAAGATTTCTTTTACATTGATCCCTCGTAAAGAATAGGAATGTAGACAACGTTTATGTCCATGCTCAACATCCTTCTTATATGGCTAAGGACCTAGATTATCATTGGTACCCATGTGGGACCAAAAGGAACTTCTACTCATGCAAAAGAAAGAGAAAAGGAAAGAGAAACGATCTACCAAACATGTGTTTAGGGCGTTAAGATGTGTGCGTCGTATATAACATAAATTGGGTATTTTAGGGTGCCAAGGCAAATTATACTATGTCTACATGCCCAATCGAAAGTGCATGATGTCCATCATACATGTGAAACATAATATTATTATTGGAACCACGAGTTCAGCTTCAGATGCCTTACATTCTCCTCAAAGAAAGCATTAAAAAATACTTTGTTTGTCCCGTTCGTGTTTTCCTTTCTTTTCATGAGCTTAATAATAGCATACCTTGTGCCTATATAAAGGTTTGTACCTTCTGGGATATCACAAAATGACATCCTACATCTAGAATAATAGGAAGAATCTTTTGCAAATACATCATTGCACCTGTACATGATGTTTCTCAATCAAAATAATGCTCACGATTATCTTCTTTTTGTCTAAATAATGCGACGCATGGGAAGGTATGTGATATTCAAAAGACTCTATAGTTATTCCTCACACGACTCCTTTTAAGAGGTCCTTACGATCTCAAATTCAGCTCCTTATAGAGGTCCTTATAGTCCTATGCATTAGCATAGTGGTGGCAATTTTTTGTTATTCAGAAGGAGCATGGACGTTATTCTGACCAACCAATTCATTCTTCCTAGACTTTCAAATGCCTAATGCATCATGATGACATTGATCGCCAGTTCTTTTTAACATTCCCTGTTTCATATATGATTTCACTCGCAAAAATTGGTATTGCTTTTGTTGACAAATAACACGACAAAGGGTTTTCTTCCTTTTCTAGTTCTTTTTTTTTCGCAGGATACCATTGAAAAGACATCATGGCATGGCATGGGAGAAAAGGGCTCCAACGCTTGCCAAACACGATGAAGATTCTAATTTGAGAATCCAAGACTACCCAAATAATGAAAACTTTATTTTCTTAAGTCCATAAGTTAAAAAAATGAGTATTCCATGTTATAGTAGAACCATGTCATGGGACTCATCAAATTCCATTCTATGTTTTACTGTCAGGTCAAAAGTGCGTGCGATAATAATAAACCTGCTCTTTCCTCTTCTCCACGGGGGTGAGTTTTTCCGGTATAATGTCTACAATGTAATGTCAGCAGGAAAATTGCAAAGGCAGCTCCAAATTCTAAGTTTACATCACTATTGCCGTGAGTGAAAATGATATTGCCAAAGAACTGATAGAAGGAAATAGGTTACAACCGCCCATTTTAGGGAGGGTCGAGACCGCCAAGTTGGCATTAATAGGCACACTGCAAAAGAAAACAGGATCATCAGCATAGAGATTAAGCACAAAGGAAGAATAAAATGCACAGGACAGAAAAAATCTGCTTACAAAATGCTTAAATGTACCTGCTTGTTATAGATGTTCAAATAAATGTTGAACAAATACCACATCCCAAACAGAGCACCCAAATGCAAAGTCCTCACAATACCACCATCCGTCTGCTTTGCCTCGCGATCTCCGGACACGCGCCAATGGGCTCCCCGATATGGCAGCTGTAGGCTTAAAGCTAAACCTTTTATTACACCTCTTTAGCTGGATTCTGGCTTTCTTAAAAATTGAGAACTACCCCATGCCAAGCTAGATAAGCTCTTACCCGCAAATCCATTGCATTTTAAGGCTAAAAAGGTGGGCTATGCATTAGTTGGTGGCACTTATAAACATAGGAACGACAATGGAAATGAAAGGAATTGCATCCATTATTAAGTTCTCACGATGAAAAAGAGAAACATCAACCATCCCCTCAATGCTAGTTATTCCAGTCATTCATTAAAACCACACCTAAGATGTTTTCTTGTCCATAATCCTATATTAAAAAATTGGACATTAAGGTTAACAAAAAACCTATGGTACCTAGACATAGCAAAGATATATTGTAAGGACAGAGATTGATGATGCAAAAACGGTTTATACCGGCAATGAGTAGCGGCAGAACATGATAAATAGTAGGAGCATGAAACAACATCTAAACTTAGGCAATGTAGACAACTTAAGTTCTTTATACAATTTCAATTCGAGCATATCAATTCCAGAGTATTGAGTATTCAATTCCGCACCCCATCGTGACTATGGGGTACAATCATGAGAATCAAAGAGACAATTAAAGGTTTGATGACATGAACAATGTAAACCAAGTAATAATTAGCTACCTACCTTTGAAGCAGCCGTCCCAAACGATTTTTCAAGCCAATTAAATGAGGCTTGAATCGAGGAAAGCCTTTCTCAAGTGCTCCGTGATAGAGTAGGAGTTGAAGCGGCCTGCATAATAGAGCATTATTTATGCAAGCAAACAACAATAATAGAAGAAATAACACTCAAAAATGCGTAAAAATCGAAAAAAAACGTATGCGTGTCCATCAATATTTCGGTTTATTGAATATGCCGTGGCTTCCAAATTTGGGCGACATACAACATCCTAAATCCTAAAAACTTCATGGAAAAATCTGATGGAAACACCGCCTGCTTTTCAAGAAACCATGGAAACATGCACATGGTCCAGTGCGTACCGTTGCATCCTAGCGTTGAGCGTAAAGGAATGGTGCAAATCTATTGTTTAGTGCCTTCCATTAAGTGCACATTAAGGTCTTACAATGTTAACTACTTGGAGCATGAAGTCTTAAACCTCGTAAGGCATGCAAAGACGATATTTAGAATGTTTCTTTGGTGTGACTTGAACTCACTAATAAAAGCCCAATCAATCAAGAACTTATGATAAAAATCAAAGTACGATGTTCTCGCACTGGATTGAAGCCCGTGGCATGCAAGTTTAGGGATAATGTCAAGTGAATGAATAGATCTGCCTTCTATTTCGTTTTACATTGAGTCAGGCCCCAGTGAAGTCCAAAGATAGTTCACCAAGAACCGTTGTTATACACCCGCAAAATAAGATCGATTCGTTCTGCGGTCAAAAATAAGATCGGTTCAAGTGTAAAAGCATGGTTCATCCGTTCTATTGCCGTGTATTGACGCCTAATTTTAAGATCCATGTGGTTTCTCCTCGACATTTTGCTTACGTAACTCCCCAGTGCGAAGTTTTTGAAATTAAAATCTTTAGACTTACTCTATGGAATGGAGCTCTAGATTAATGGCCTTATGCATAAAAGCACATGGAAGAACGGATGGCCGCCAGAGGAACAGAGGAGAAAAAGGTTTTGTGGTCGCCAACGACCACAGATGCGCCATATTCTTTATGAGCACTTAAACAATGCCAGATTCGAGATCTAATGCCCGAAGTCTCAATTTGTAAACGAAATAGAAAAACACGTAAATAAATCGAAGCCGAGACAAAAAGAAAAAGAGCAAAAATGTTATACTCGCCATAGTCGAGATGCACCATTGGATCCATATTCCCATGTTTATGCGCAGAGTAATGGAGGATCAAAAGGTTTTGTGGTCGCCATAGCCGAGATGCGGCCATATGAGCACTTATACGGTTACAACAAATGAAAATAGAACAGAGGATTGAATCGAGGAAAGCCTTTCGGAAGTGCTCTGGGTAGACCAGGAGTTGAAGAGGAGCTACACGAAAACCCTAAAGGTCGAAAATAGGGTTAGGGTTTTGTTGACGACATACTTACCCAATAACATTATAATAAAAGATAAGATAAGAAGATATTTGTAGTAATAAGAGAATAACCCAAAAGAGCTTCGCTAAGCTTTCGACATCGTTTCTCGTCCCTTATGCCATATACTCTGCCTTGCTTTTACCTTTTTTCTTTTCCCTCCACACTCCCATTTTATTTTACCTTTTTTCTTGTTTTCCTTACATATTTACTTTTTTTCTTTTCCTTTTTTTTCTCTCTCCACACATTTCCCTCCTCCGTTTCCCTTCCCTTTTTCCTTTCCCGTTTACCTTTTCCTGATGGACGTTTTCCTTTCCATTTTCCTCTTTTCCCAATCCCTACTTTCCTTCCCCTTCCCCTGCCCGTTTTCCTTTTCCTTCCCCCTTTTCCCTTCATTTCCTTTTCCCCTTCCCTTCTTCCATGCCCTTTTTTCCACATTTTTTCTCTTCCCTTTTTTCCTATGCCCATTTTTCTCATTTCCCACCCTTATCCTCTTCTCCCTTTTCTTTTTTTTTTATTCCATTTTCTTCACCCTTTTGCTCTTCCCCTTTATCTCGTCCCTTTTTCCCCTTCCCTTTTCCTGTTCCCCTCTTCCCTTTTTTCTCGTCCCTTTCCCCCTTTCTTTTTCTTTTTTGTTTTCCTTTCCCTTTCCCTTTTTCCATGCCTTTTTTCCCTTTTCTTTTCCGTTTTTCCCCCTCTCTTTTCCTTTTCCTAAACCCTTTTTCTCTTCCCTTTTCATCTTTCCCACTCTTTCCCTTTTCTCCTTCTTCCCACGCGCTTCTTCCCTTCCATTTTCCCATGTTTTTTTTGCCTCCCTTTTCGCTTCTCTTCACCCCTTCCCTCGGCCCTTTTTTCCCATGTTACCTCTTCCCCTTTTTCTCGTGCTCTTTTTTCAAGTTCCCTTTCCCCTCACTTTTTCTTTTTTCTTTCGCGGTCGCTTTTCCCATGCCTTTTTCTTCCCTTATCCTCCTCCCCTTTATCTCGTGCCCTTTCTTCCTTCCCTTTTCCCATTTCTTTCTTCCCTTTTTTCTCCTGCCAATTTTTTAGGTTACCTTTTCCCCTTTTTCTTCCTATTTTTCCTTTCCCTTTCCCTTTTTCTATGCCATTTTTTCCTTCCCTTCTCCCCATCCCTTTTTTGTTCTTTTTTTTCCCTTCCCGTTTCCTCATTTTCCAATTCTTTCACTCTTTCCTTTTTTTCCGGTACTTTTTTTCTCTTCCTTCCCTCCCTCTTTTTTTTTCCTTTCATTTTCCCTTTTCCCATGCCATTTTTCCCTTCTTTTTTCTTCTTTTCTCAACCTTTCCCTTTTCTCCCTTTTTCCCTTCAACTTTTCCATACTTTTTTCCCCTCCATTTTAACCTTTCTTCACCACTTTCCTCTTCCCCTTTTTCCCGTGCCCTTCCCCCTTCCCATTTTCCCTTATCTCTTTCTCCCTTTCTTTTTCTTTTTTCTTTTCCTTTCTCTCTTCCCATGCGTTTTTTCCTTTCCGTATCCCCATCCTTTTCCCTTTCTCTTTTTCCCTTTTCCTCGTGCCTTTTTGCCTTTTACATTCCCTCTTTCCTCTTCCCTTTTCCTTTCACCCCCTTAAGAGATCAAAGCCTAACCAATCACGGTGGTAAGAAGTCGTGCGATAAATCTCGGCCTTCGGATGCACCTAGACGATCTCGGTCATTCAAATTGGGGCTTGATCCAATCCAAGACTTACGATATAACATTATAATATAAGATACGCCATAGGGATAGATTTAGCAGACGTATGAATTTTGTGGGATTGTTCTTATATACGGCTAGTTGTAAGGTTGATAAAAAAAAAATCCTTTTTGAGTCAGGTTTAGATGGTTGCCTACCATTCTTGTTTCTTACATAAAAAAAAAAACACAAACAATCCTAGTGCCTCAGGTGAAAATCCAAATATAGCAACGACCATGTGGCCTAATGGACAAGGCTCTCGCCTCCGGAGCAGGAGATTATGGGTTCGAGTCCCATCTTAGTCGGCTTGTTTTATGAGCGTGCTGACACTTCATGAACTCGCCGAAGGACATAACTGTGAAGTTGTACCACAACTATAGTTTGATCGAGCAATGATAACGCTCTAAGGTTCGTGCTGACACTTCATGAACTCGCCGAAGGACATAACTGTGAAGTTGTACCACAACTATAGTTTGATCGAGATAACGCTCTAAGGTTTGATTGGTTAAGCTGTAAACCCTCTATAATTCATTTCTAAGTATGATTGAGGTTTGATCGAGCAAGGCATAATCCCTCTATAGATTTATGTCTAAATAGAATTAAGGTCTTATTGCGGTCGACGCCTTAAATCAGAAAAGTTTTGCTACAACTAAAGTTTTATCAAGCAAGGATAACCCCTCTAAGGTTTGATCGAGCAAAGCATCACCTCTCTATGAATATATGTCTAAATACGTTCAAGGTTGATTAACATGAAGCATGGCATAACCTTATGAAGTTTGATCAAGTTTGGAGCATTAGTTGATTTTTTACATGTTGCTTACTTGGTTCTAAAATATAGCTAGATAGATAGATAGTATTTTAACGTCACGCCACTAGGAAGCATCCAACTGGACATGTGACCACACACCACACTACATTGCTTGGTTGGGCCAAATTATGCCAAATTACTCTCTTTTTCTTTTTCGTTTCTCTTTTTTGCAAAATACGCCAAATTACTATTGGATTATATTGAACAAATACAAAGGTTTCATTAGGCGCAACACTGCAATCTGTACTAGGCATATAAATGAGCTATAAATCTTGTGTTCTTAGATTCTTTTGGTCCCAAATCCATTACAAGTTAGTTTATGGTTTTCTATAGAATACGCCATAGGGATAGATTTAGCAAATGTATGAATTTTGTGGGATTGTTCTTATATACGGCTAGTTGTAATGTTGATAAAAAAAAAAAATCCTTTTTGAGTCAGGTTTAGATGGTTGCCTACCATTCTTGTTTTTTACTTAAAAGAAAAACACAAACCATCCTAGTGTCTCAGGTGAAAATCCAAATATAGCAATGACCATGTGGCCTAATGGACAAGGCGGTCGCCTCTGGAGCGAGAGATTATGGGTTCGAGTCCCATCTTGGTCGGTTTGTTTTATGAGCGTGCTGACACTTCATGAACTCGCCGAAGGACATAACTGTGAAGTTGTACCACAACTATAGTTTGATCGAGCAATAATAACGCTCTAAGGTTTGATTGATTAAGCTGTAAACCCTCTATAATTTATTTCTAAGTATGATTGAGGTTTGATCGAGAAAGGCATAGTCCCTCTATAGATTTATGTCTAAATAGAATTAAGGTCTTATTGCAGATCGACGCAACTGTAAAGTCTTGCTACAGGGTAAAAGCATGTTAGGGTGTACCACTTTTGGAACCTGCAAAAGTACATACACTAGGTACTTCTGAACTGGGTACTTTCTCATTTTTCTTTTCATTAAAACTAATACAAAAATCCAAAATAAAAGTCAAGGACATGGTAATATTCAAAGTTAAGGTAAAGATAATGCTATCGGAGACCAATATATATATAAAAAGTTCTAAAACATACCTTATATTGAGATATTATACAGGTACCCAGTACCCATTCCTGGCTACCTTTTTAGGTACCTTTTTAGTCACTAAATAATACTTTTTAAGGGACACCCTAACATGCTTTTACCCTACAACTAAACTTTCATCAAGCAAGGATAACCCCTCTAAGGTTTGATCGAGCAAAGCATCACCCCTCTATGATTGTATGTCTAAATACGTTCAAGTTGGTCAACATGAAGCATGGCATAACCTTACGAAGTTTGATCAAGTTGGAGCATTAGTTGATTTTTTACATGTTGCTTACTTGGTTCTAAAATATAATATAAGGCATACATATCTTCATTATATTAAATAAGAAGTACGAATGATTCGTAATATGTGAACCTGCCAAATTACGCCAAATTACTCTCTTTTTCTTTTTCTTTTCTCTTTTTTCTTTTTTGAAATACATGGAAATTACTTGTTGGATTATATTGAACAAAAACAAAGGTTTCATTAAGCAACACTTTGCAATGCATACTAGGCATATAAATGAGCTATAAATCTTGTGTTCTTAGATTCTTTTGGTCCCAAATCCATTACAAGTTAGTTTATGGTTTTCTATAGAATACGTCATGGGGATAGATTTAGCAGATGTATGAATTTTGTGGGATTGTTCTTATATACGACTAGTTGTAAGGTTGATAAAAAAAATCCTTTTTGAGTCAGGTTTAGATGGTTGCCCACCATTCTTGTTTCTTACTTAAAAGAAAAACTCAAACCATTCTAGTGTCTCAGGTGAAAATCCAAATATAGCAATGACCATGTGGCCTAATGGACAAGGCGCTCGCCTCCGGAGCGGGAGATTATGGGTTCGAGTCCCATCTTGGTCGGTTTGTTTTATGAGCGTGCTGACACTTCATGAACTCGCCGAAGGACATAACTGTGAAGTTGTACCACAACTATAGATGATAACGCTCTAAGGTTTGATTGATTAAGCTGTAAACCCTCTATAATTCATTTCTAAGTATGATTGAGGTTTGATCGAGCAAGGCATAATCCCTCTATAGATTTATGTCTAAATAGAATTAAGGTCTTATTGCAGATCGACGCAACTGTAAAGTTGTGCTACAACTAAAGTTTCATCAAGCAAGGATAACCCCTCCAAGGTTTCATCGAGCAAAGCATCACCCCTCTATGAATATGTGTCTAAATACATTCAAGGTTGGTCAACATGAAGTTTGATCAAGTCGGAGCATTAGTTGATTTTTTACATGTTGCTTACTTGGTTCTAAAATATAATATAAGGCATACATATTTCCATTATATTGAATAAGAAGTACAAGTGATTCGTAATATGTGAACCTGCCAAATTACTCTCTTTTTCTTTTTCTTTTTCTTTTTCTTTTTCTTTTTCTTTTTCTTTTTCTTTTTCTTTTTCTTTTTCTTTTTCTTTTTCTTTTTCTTTTTCTTTTTCTTTTCTCTTTTTTGCAAAATACGCCAAATTACTGTTCGATTATATTGAACAAAAACAAAGGTTTCATTAGGCGCAACACTACAATCTGTACTAGGCATATAAATGAGCTATAAATCTTGTGTTCTTAGATTCTTTTGGTCCCAAATCCATTACATGTTAGTTTATGGTTTTCTATAGAATACGCCATAGGGATAGATTTTGCAGATGTATGAATTTTGTGGGATTGTTCTTATATACGGCTAGTTGTAAGGTTAATAAAAAAAAAATCCTTTTTGAGTCAGGTTTAGATGGTTGCCTACCATTCTTGTTTCTTACTTAAAAGAAAAACACAAACATCCTAGTGTCTCAGGTGAAAATCCAAATATAGCAATGACCATGTGGCCTAATGGACAAGGTGCTCGCCTCCGAAGCGGGAGATTATGGGTTCAAGTCCCATCTTGGTCGGTTTGTTTTATGAGCGTGCTGACACTTCATGAACTCGCCGAAGGACATAACTGTGAAGTTGTACCACAACTATAGTTTGATCGAGCAATGATAATGCTTTAAACTAGACCTGTCCTGGAACCATTCCTGATCCATGTACCAGAACTGGCCCACATGACCTCTGCCACTTAAACCCATGTAACTCATAACAGACATTTCGATTTTGAACTATACCGCCACCATTTGAGTATTCACTTGTTTCTTAATGACCTCTGAGAATTTCAAGACCAATGGGGTCACCTCTACCTTGTGGTGATTGCTCAAATATTAGAGAATTTGGTAGTTTTTGCACCAGTCCAGAACTGTCTTCTTCAATTTTTCTAGCATAAAGTGACCTAAACCTTGCTAAAGTTGGAGGTATTTGCATGTTTATCATAGAACACATTGAGTTTTATGTTCCCGTGTTTTATTGCTATCATCTGATATTGGTGGAAGCCGCCAAACCCTATTTTGGTCAAAAAAGCTGCTTGCGGTTCGAGAATTATTTCTCTCTTATTATAACAAGTTTTAACTTAATTCTTGTGGCCATGGGTTGCTAACTATACGAGCTATAGTCTCGTGATTTTTTGGAGTGTTCATAAGTCATGTTAACCTCACAATTTACTAAAAGAATCTACGATACAGAATTCAGGACACAAGTATATGTTAAAATGCTCAAATAACAACCATCCATAATACCATGAGGGTAATAAGTGATACATTCTACTTATATCTACATAGAATATAACTCTTATCAACTTACATATAGGGTAATTAGAGTGTAACCATGCAATTTTTGGGATTAAAACATGATGTACAGCTGCAGGATTAACACATTAGAGTATAAAAGTTGAGTTAACTCCACAATTATAGCTCCAAAACTCCACAATGGTCATATTTAGTGATGTTTATTGATGAATTAAGTGAATGTTGTGAAGTTTAGCCATGACAATATGTAATTAGACCATATGACTCTTTAGTTCATGGAAGAGACACTACCTTTCCCCATATAAACCTATAAAATAGTTGAAAATGTGAACATTGACTTATATGGAGATCTCTTATATAGGTTGTATGTTCTTATTGAAAAAAAATACAAAGAAATCTGTTTATTTCTTACTAGCGTAAACTTTATATACGTGTTCTTTGCTATAAAGCATTGTCATCTAAGTAGAATAATGTTACATGTAGGTTATCTTTCATGTATATTATATTTTTCATGGATGCATACCTTTCTTGGCAATATAAATCTCTAGTTGCATGTTAAAGTAGCATGTTATTTCTAAGGTTTTAATTTATATAAGCATGCATCACCATTTATGGTCCATGAGACCAATTGTATAGAGCATATATCTCTCACTAGCCTTATCCATTTTGCCCCATAGAATGATACTATGGCTTTTTAGCTTCGATCACATGATTTTTGAAAGGTGTAAGTGGAGGTCCATGTAGGTTCAATTGGTCATAAGTACCTCATAAATTCTCAATTCTTTGTGCTTCAATCTTACCCTTAAATTACGCAAGCTCACATAGTCAACTAATTTTCTCCTACAGAGAATCATACAAGTAAACTATATGCGAAAGTTGAGATCAAAATTGATTAAAGTGATGCCATTATTGATTTTAAACTTTCAATCATTTGGACCAATGATGGTTCAAGAATCGGACTGCGGCAGATAGCAGTCTATCTTGATGTTTTATAGAAAAAGTTTTTCATATTTTTCCTTGGTTCTTTTTGCATTTGTTTCTTGATATGAGATACTTCGAGGATGTGATTTTGTAAAGTCACACCTTTAAGGCAGAAATCTAGAATAAACATGGAAGACATAATATAATTGATGCTATTTATTTTAATACAATCCTCAAGATAATGACCAACAGATATTTTTTGTGAACAAAGTGGTTCAGGAGCTACTCATGTCCCAAAACTCAACGTGAGATGGACTAACATAAGTATATTATTGATTTTTTAATGGACTATGGACCAGTAATGGGCAGGTACAGAAATCGTTTTTGATTTTTATTTACCATGTCTTTTACTCTTTTCACGAGCTTGTTTTTGCATTGGTTTCATATTCTTATAAACTTTCATAATGTGATTTTTTGGAGGACAACCTAGAGTCATATGTATCAATGTTACCCATTTGTACAAATTCCCTAAAATTAAAATTAGAAGTAAAAGTCAAAACATCAAATTCAAACTCAACAAACATTTTTCTAGGATGGAGGTCCTCGTGAACTACTTATATGCCAAATTTGAGCTCAAAGTTTATCTCCTTCCAAAAGTTATTGTTTTTATACCACAACTGCTTTTTGGGAACCAGTAGTGGTTCTCAGAAAGCAGAAGACAGTTCTGACCCTGTCATGTTTGAATGGCTATATCTTCCTTCACAGACTTCGGATTGAGATGCAGTTTTTTGTGTCTTGCTCTATATCTCGTGTAGAAAAATTATATAGCCAAAAAAATCAAAAAAATCTTTTCGTTAAGACAGTTTTACTTTGTGTGAATATGAAGCTTTTGGTACTTGACCCCCTTGGGTTTGCTAGTGCATAACTCACAAGAACGGGAGCTGATATATTTTTGTTTATTTTTTATATGAACCATAACTGCCATATATGAACTCCTAGAAAGGCTTTGGCCCTTGATTTTATATGATTTTTTTTGTAAACCTTCAAAATGCCCTTTAATGGTCCATCATGGGACAGGTCTAGTGTTAAGGTTTGATTGATTAAGCTGTAAACCATCTATAATTTATTTCTAAGTATGAATTGAGGTTTGATCGAGCAAGGCATAATCCCTCTATAGATTTATGTCTAAATAGAATTAAGGTCTTATTGCAGATCGATGCAACTGTAAAGTTGTGCTACAACTAAAGTTTCATCAAGCAAGGATAACCCCTCTAAGGTTTGATCGAGCAAAGCATCACCCCTCTATGAATATATGTCTAAATATGTTCAAGGTTGGTCAACATGAAGCATGGCATAACCTTATGAAGTTTCATAAAGTTGGAGCATTAGTTGATTTTTTACATGTTGCTTACTTGGTTCTAAAATATAATATAAGGCATACATATCTCCATTATATTGACTAAGAAGTACGAATGATTCGTAATATGTGAACCTGCCAAATTACGCCAAATTACTCTCTTTTTCTTTTTCTTTTCTCTTTTTTGTGAAATACGCCAAATTACTGTTGGATTATATTGAACAAAAACAAAGGTTTCATTAGGCGCAACACTGCAATCTGTACTAGGCATATAAATGAGCTATAAATCTTGTTTATGGTTTTCTATAGAATACGCCATAGGGATAGATTTAGCAGATATATGAATTTTGTGGGATTGTTCTTATATACGGCTAGTTGTAAAGTTGATAAAAAAAAAATCCGGCTTTATGTCAGGTTTAGATGGTTGCCTACCATTCTTGTTTCTTACATAAAAGAAAAACACAAACCATCCTAGTGTCTCAGGTGAAAATCCAAATATAGCAATGACCATGTGGCCTAATGGACAAGGCGCTCGCCTCCAGAGCGGGAGATTATGGGTTCGAGTCTCATCTTGGTCGGTTTGTTTTATGAGCGTGCTGACACTTCATGAACTCGCCGAAGGACATAACTGTGAAGTTGTACTACAACTATAGTTTGATCGAGCAATGATATTTGATTGATTAAGCTGTAAACCCTCTATAATTTATTTCTAAGTATGATTGAGGTTTGATCGAGCAAGGCATAATCCCTCTATAGATTTATGTCTAAATAGAATTAAGGTCTTATTGCAGATCGAAAGTTTCATCAAGCAAGGATAACCCCTCTATGGTTTGATCGAGCAAAGCATCATCCCTCTATGAATATATGTCTAAATACGTTCAAGGTTGGTCAACATGAAGCATGGCATAACCTTATGAAGTTTGATCAAGTTGGAGCATTAGTTGATTTTTTACATATAAGGCATACATATCTCCATTATATTGACTAAGAAGTACGAGTGATTCGTAATATGTGAACCTGCCAAATTACGCCAAATTACTCTCTTTTTCTTTTTCTTTTCTCTTTTTTGCGAAATACGCCAAACTACTGTTGGATTATATTGAACAAAAACAAAGGTTTCATTAGGCGCAACACTGCAATCTGTACTAGGCATATAAATGAGCTATAAATCTTGTGTTCTTAGATTCTTTTGGTCCCAAATCCATTACAAGTTAGTTTATGGTTTTCTATAGAATACGTCATAGGGATAGATTTAGCAGATGTATGAATTTTGTGGGATTGTTCTTATATACGGCTAGTTGTAAGGTTGATAAAAAAAATCCTTTTTGAGTCAGGTTTAGATGGTTGCCTACCATTCTTGTTTCTTACTTAAAAGAAAAACTCAAACCATCCTAGTGTCTCAAGTGAAAATTTAAATATGGCAATGACCATGTGGCCTAATGAATAAGGCGCTCGCCTCTGGAGCGGGAGATTATGGGTTTGAGTCCCATCTTGGTCGGTTTGTTTTATGAGCGTGCTGACACTTCATGAACTCGCCGAAGGACATAACTGTGAAGTTGTACCACAACTATAGTTTGATTGAGCAATGATAACGCTCTAACGTTTGATTGATTAAGCTGTAAACCCTCTATAATTTATTTCTAAGTATGATTGAGGTTTGATCGAGCAAGGCATAATCCCTCTATAGATTTATGTGAACCCCTCTAAGGTTTGATCGAGCAAAGCATCACCCCTCTATGAATATATGTCTAAATACGTTCAAGGTTGGTCAACATGAAGCATGGCATAACCTTATGAAGTTTGATCAAGTTGGAGCATTAATTGATTTTTTACATGTTGCTTACTTGGTTCTAAAATATAATATAAGGCATACATATCTCCATTATATCGTTGATGAGGCCTCTAGGCGATTCCCTGACGTTGGATCTGAGAATATTCCCAGGCATATGCCCTCTGGGGCCATCCTAGCCCTACACCTCAGCGTGAGATGGGGTCAAACGCTGAGGTGGCTCTATTTTTAAGGAGGGTTGACAACCATTGTAATAAAACCCAATATTAGTTTGACTCCAAATTAGAAAGAAGATAAAATTAGAATCTATCCCTTAAACATAGGTACACGCCACACATAGCAAGGCAAAGATAGGCATGCTATATTGGCACGTCCAACTTCTGCCACAAGGTTTCTTAGCGGCCTACAATCCTTACAATCCACGATCTGATTCTTACCTCGCAAAGTTCATGCTTTGACTTTGAACAACCGGCCACCGCAAGATTAGAAGCACCACAGGGAGATACAAGCACAAAGAACTGCTACCAAGCTCGAAGCAGCGGACAAAGAATGCTATATTGGCATCCTCCAACCTGTGCCACAAGTTTAAGGCCCACACAAAATGTTCGCCGCGACAACCCGCTTCCAAATTTAATGTGAGGCACCCGCAAAGATTAAACCACCACGTAATGGGCACCTGCATAAAGATTAAACCCCCTTCGCAATGCGCAGCTCCAAGCAGCCTGCCCAATGCAAGCGCACATACAATTTTCAAAGTCTTTCTTATTTCCTAAGCACATGAAATTCAGTCTTACTTTATTTCAAACCTATTTCCTAAGCAGCATGCATTAAGTAGGTGTCAACAACAAGGATTCCGCCGAAGAAACGGGCCTCTAACCCTTACCTAGAACTCGAGCTTAATGAGGCACCTTCTTCTAATCATAAAATCGAGGTAGCAGAGCTTTTCAATACATGATGAACATGGTCTGGTAGTCGGCTAGCACCTTTGCTTAAGAAGCTGAACAATCAGAAGAAACTACTGCCACTATACCAAGACGACATGCATCTGCCCTAGCGCCCTTTGTCCTAGCCGATTCATCGCCAAAAGCTCTGCCGCAGAAAAGAAGAAGAGCGCATCGTGCTCGCCACCATAGCCTGATCATGCATCCTCTTTTTTTTTTTTCACCGTCTAAAACCAATGGATGGTTGGGCCTAAAAAAAAAACCTTCCCTAAATACAGGAGTTGGTAAAGATTCCTTTTTGCCATATTTTCATACTCTTTCTTATACAATACAGCCCTTAAACTATCTAAACCTTATGTTATAAATATACCGTTTCATGAACTAGCACACCTTATTGACTAAGAAGTACGAGTGATTCGTAATATGTGAACCTGACTAAAACCAATGGATGGTTGGGCTTACTTGGTTCTAAAATATAATATAAGGCATACATATCTTCATTATATTGACTAAGAAGTACGAATGATTAAGTAATATGTGAACCCTCAAAATTACGCCAAATTACTCTCTTTTTCTTTTTCTTTTCTCTTTTTTGCGAAATACGCCAAATTACTGTTGGATTATATTGAACAAAAACAAAGGTTTCATTAGGCACAACACTGCAATCTGTACTAGGCATATAAATGAGCTATAAATCTTGTGTTCTTAGATTCTTTTGGTCCCAAATCCATTACAAGTTAGTTTATGGTTTTCTATAGAACTAGCTAAAGTGCTGGCGTTCTTTTCCCATAGCTAGAACTTTTAAATGATATCTTGGAGCAATCATTAAATGGATCCACGCTTTTAAAATTAGATAATCAAGAGCATTTCACCACATTTTCCCACTTCCCTTACCTTTTCTCTTTTCCCTTTGCCTTTACTTTTTTTTTTTTTTCTATTTTTCCCCTGCCCTTTTCCTTTTTTATATTTTCCAATTTACCTTTTTTTTTTTCCATTATTCCATTTCCCTCATTTCCTTTTTCTCGCTTTTTTTTTTCCTCTTTTTTTTTTCTATTTTTTCCCCTTCCCTTTTCTCCAATTTATGGTTGCCCTTTTTCGCTTTTCCGGTGCTTTCCCCCCCCTTTTCCCATTTCCCTCTTCCTCCTTTCCTCATGCCCTTTTTTCCAGTTTTTCTTCCCCTTTCCCTTTTCTTTCCTTTTTCCTTTCTTTCTCCCCCACCTTTTCTTTTTTTTTTTTTTTTTCCCTTCATTTTTCCTCCCTTCCCCAGCCCTTCCATTTTCCCTTTTTTCTAGTGCCCTTTTCCCCTCCCTTTTCCCCCTTTTTTTTCTTTTTGCTCTTTCCCTTTCCCTTTTTCCATGTCCATTTTTCCTTCCTTTTTCCCCTTTCCTCATCTTTTCCCTCTTCCCCTTTTTCCCATGTCCCTTTTCTCTTCTATTTTCCCATGCTTTTTTCAATCCTCTTTTCCCCTTTCTTCACATTTTTCCTCTTCTTCCTCCTTCCCCCTCCTTTTCCCTCTTTTCCTTCTCTTTTTCTTTTTCTATTTTGCTCTTCCTTTTCGTTCACCTCCCCTTTCTATTTTCCCATTTTACCCCACGTTTGCCTTTTCCATTTCCCCCCTCCTCGCTTTTTTTTTTCTATCTCCCCCTTCCTTTTTTTCCCTCCCCTTTTCACATTCCCTTTTTCCTTTTACCTTTTCTTATTTTACTTTTCTCCCATCCCACCCCCTTCGCTTCCCTTTCCCCCTTCCCCTTTTTCTTTTGAATTCTTTTTTACCAATGACCTTTTTCCCTTCCTTTTTCATCCTCTCCCAACCCTTTCTCTCTTTTTTTTTTTTTTTTTAGTGCCCTTTTCCTTCCATTTCCTCTCGGCCTCTCCTTTTTCTTTTTATTTTTTTCCTTTTCTTTTTTCTCATGTCTTTTTTTTGCTTCCCTTTATTTCTCTTTCCCTTTTTACAGTGCCCTTTCTTCCTTCCCTTTGCCCACCCTTTCCCTCTTCTCGTAGTCTTTTTCCTTACCTTTCCTCCCTCCTGTGTTCTTTTCCTTTTCCCTTTTCCCCTGTCCTCCCTCCTTTCTCTCTTCCTTTTTCCTTTCTCTTTTCCTCCATTTCTCTTCCTCTTTTCCCCATGCCCTTTTTTTCCCTTTTCCGTCCTTTTCCTTTTCCCTTTCCCTTCGCTTTTCTACCTTTCCTCACCCTTTTCCTTCTCAGTGTCCTTTTTGCTCTCCCCCTTCCCCCTTTCTCTTCCCTTTACCTTTTCCATGCCCCTTTGCTTTCCCTTTCCCTTTTTTCTCCCTTTTCTTTTTTCTCAGTTTCCCCTCTCTTTTCCTTTCTTTCCTTTTTCCCTTCCCTTTTCCCTTTTCCCTTTTCCCTTCAACCCTTTAACTGTCGGATTGCACAAATTATATTGAAGCAATGATCAAGATGAAATTTTGGTTGAAAACATGCACACGTCATCTTCACCGTTGATCCATCAAATCCTCAACCGTCCGATCTAGAGCACCATTCACAATGGACATACGGTATAATTTTATAATATAAGAATAATCAAGAGCATTTCACCACATTTTCCACTTTCCCTTACCTTTTCTCTTTCCCTTTGCCTTTACTTTTTTTTTTCTATTTTTCCCCTGCCCCTTTTCCCTTTTTATATTTTCCAATTTACCTTTTTCTTTTTCCATTATTCCATTTCCCTCATTTCCCTTTTCTGTTTTCTGCTTCCCTGTTTTTCCTTTTCTATTCTCCCCTTCCCTTTTCTCCAATTTATAGTTGCCCTTTTTTCGCTTTTCCTGTGCCCTTTCCCCCCTCCCTTTTCCCATTTCCCTCTTCCTCCTTTCCTCATGCCCTTTTTTCCAAGTTTTTTCTTCCCCCTTTCCCCTTTCCTTTCCCTTTTCCCTTTCTTTCTCCCCAACTTTTCTTTTTTTTTTCCTTTTTTCCTTCATTTTTCCTCCCTTCCCAAACCCTTCCATTTTCCCCCTTTTTCTAGTGCCCTTTTCCCTCCCTTTCCCCCCCCTTTTTTTTTTTTTTCTTTTTGTTTTTCCCTTTCCCTTTTTCCATGTCCATTTTTTCCTTCCTTTTTCCCCTTTCCTCATCTTTTTCCTCTTCCCCTTTTTTCCCATGTCCCTTTCTCTTCTATTTTCCCATGCTTTTTCAATCCTCTTTTCCCCTTTCTTCACATTTTTCCTCTTCTTCCTCCTCCCCCTCCTTTTCCCTCTTTTCCTTCTCTTTTTTCTTTTTCTATTTTGCTCTTCCTTTTTTCGTTCACCTCCCTTTCTATTTTCCCATTTTACCCCCACGTTTGCCTTTTCCATTTCCCCCCCCTCGCTTTTTTTTTTTTCTATCTCCCCTTCTTTTTTTTCCCTCCCTTTTCATTCATTTTTCCTTTTTACCTTTTCTTATTTTACTTTTCTCCCATCCCACCCCCTTCGCTTCCCTTTTCCCTTCCCCTTTTCTTTTTTTTTCTTTTTTTTTACCAATGACCTTTTTCCTCCCTTTTTCCTCCTCTCCCAACCCTTTCTCTCTTTTTGCTTTTTTTTTTGCCCTTTTCCTTCCATTTCCCTCTCGACTTGCCTCCTTTTTCTTTTATTTTTTCCTTTTCTTTTTTTCCTCATGTCTTTTTTGCTTCCCTTTATTTCTCTTTCCCTTTTTATGCAGTGCCCTTTTCTTCCTTCCTTTTGCCCACCCTTTTCCCTCTTCTCAGTAGTCTTTTTCCTTTACCTTTCCTCCCTCCCCCTGTTCTTTTTCTTTTCCCTTTTCCCATGTCCTCCCTCCTTTCTCTTCCTTTTTTTTCCGCTTCTCTTTTCCTCCATTTCTCTTCCTCTTTTCCCCATGCTCTTTTTTTTTTTTTTCCGCCCTTTTCCCTTTCCCTTCGGCTTTTCTACCTTTCCTCACCCTTTTCCTTCTCGGTGTTCTTTTTTTCCCTTCCCTTTCTCTTCCCTTTACCTTTTCCATGCCCCTTTGCTTTCCCTTTCCATTTTCCCTTTCCCTTTTTTCTCCCTTTTCGTTTTTCTCTGGTTCCCCTCTCTTTTGCTTTTTTTCGTGCCCTTTTCCCTTCCATTTCCCTCTCGACTGCCTCCTTTTTCTTTTATTTTTCCTTTTCTTTTTTCTCATGTCTTTTTTTTTTTTGCTTCCTTTATTTCTCTTTCCCTTTTACAAATTGTTCTTTCTTCCTTCCTTTTGCCCACCCTTTCCCTCTTCTCGTAGTCTTTTTCCTTACCTTTCCTCCCTCCTGTGTTCTTTTCCTTTTCCCTTTTCCCATGTCCTCCCTCCTTTCTCTCTTCCTTTTTTCCGCTTCTCTTTTCCTCCATTTCTCTTCCTCTTTTCCCCATGCCCTTTTTCCCTTTTCCCGTCCTTTTCCCTTTCCCTTCGCTTTTCTACCTTTCCTCACCCTTTTCCTTCTCAGTGTTCTTTTTGCTCTCCCCCTTCCCCCTTTCTCTTCCCTTTACCTTTTCCATGCCCCTTTGCTTTCCCTTTCCATTTTCCCTTTCCCTTTTTTCTCCCTTTTCGTTTTTCTCTGGTTCCCCTCTCTTTTCCTTTCTTTCCTTTTTCCCTTCCCTTTTCCCTTTTCCCTTTTCCCTTTTCCCTTCAACCCTTTAACTGTCGGATTGCGCACATCAAGATGAAATTTTGGTTGAAAACACGCACACGTCATCTTCACCGTTGATCTATCAAATCCTCAACCGTCCGATCTAGGGCACCATTCACAACGGACATACGGTATAATTTTATAATATAAGATGCCCACACAATGACAGAAATTTGAATACTATGGTTTTGAAGGTAGTTTATTGATAGTAATTAATTCATGACACCTAAGTTATTTGGGATCAATTGCGAGAATATGAACCAAAGCTATTTTGGAAGTACTTAGAACAATATGAGTTGTTCTGGAGGCACCAAACAACAAATATTGGGTTTGCAACACGGCATACATATCTTCATTATATTGACTAAGAAGTACGAATGATTCGTAATATGCGAACCTGCCAAATTACTCTCTTTTTCTTTTTCTTTTCTCTTTTTTGCGAAATACGCCAAATTACTGTTGGATTATATTGAACAAAAACAAAGGTTTCATTAGGCGCAACACTGCAATCTGTACTAGGCATATAAATGAGCTATAAATCTTGTGTTCTTAGACTCTTTTGGTCCCAAATCCATTACAAGTTAGTTTATGGTTTTCTATAGAATACGTCATAGGGATAGATTTAGCAGATGTACGAATTTTGTGGGATTGTTCTTATATACGGCTAGTTGTAAGGTTGATAAAAAAAAATCCTTTTTGAGTCAGGTTTAGATGGTTGCCTACCATTCTTGTTTCTTACTTAAAAGAAAAACACAAACCATCCTAGTGTCTCAGGTGAAAATCCAAATATAGCAATGACCATGTGGCCTAATGGACAAGGCGCCGCTCCGGTGGGGAGATTATGGGTTCGAGTCCCATCTTGGTGGCTTTGCTTTATGAGCGTCTTTGACACTTCATGAACTCGCCGGGCGACATAAGCGTGAAGTTGTACCCGCGACTATAGTTTGATCGAGCAAATGATAACGCTCTAAGGTTTGATTGATTAAGCCGTAAACCCTCTATAATTTATTTCTAAAGTATGATTGAGGTTTGATCGGCAAGACATAATCCCTCTATAGATTTATGTCTAAATAGAATTAAGGTCTTATTGCGGATCGATGCAAGCTGTAAAAGTTGTGCTACAACTAAAGTTTCATCAAGCAAGGATAACCCCTCTAAGGTTTGATCGAAAGCAAAGCATCACCCTCTATGAATATATATGACTAAATCGTTCAAGGTTGGTCAACATGAAGTTTGATCAAGTTGGAGCATTAGTTGATTTTTTGTTATGTTGCTTTTACTTGGTTAAAATATAATATAAGGCATACATATTTCCATTATATTGAATAAGAAGTAATGAAAGATTAAGTAATATGTGAACCTGCCAAATTGGCTTAACAAATTACTCTCTTTTTCTTTTCTCTTTTTTTTGCAAAATAATGGAAATTACTGTTGGATTATATTAAACAAAAAACAAAGGTTTCATTAGGCAACACTACAATGCAGTACTAGGGCATATAAATGAGCTATAAATCTTGTGTTCTTAGATTCTTTTGGTCCCAAATCCATTACATGTTAGTTTATGGTTTTCTATAGAATACATACATAGGGATAGATTTAGCGTATGTATGAATTTTGTGGGATTGTTCTTATATACTACTAGTTGTGGGTTGATAAAAAAAAAATCCTTTTTGAGTCGTTTAGATGGTTGCCTACCATTCTTGTTTCTTACTTAAAAGAAAAACACAAACCATCCTAGTGTCTCAGGTGAAAATCCAAATATAGCAATGACCATGTGGCCTAATGGACAAGGTGCTCGCCTCCGGAGCGGGAGATTATGGGTTCGAGTCCCATCTTGGTCGGTTTGTTTTATGAGCGTGCTGACACTTCATGAACTCGCCGAGATTATGGGTTCGAGTCCCATCTTGGTCGGTTGTTTTATGAGCGTGCTGACACTTCATGAACTCGCCGAAGGACATAACTGTGAAGTTGTACCACAACTATAGTTTGATCGAGCAATGATAACGCTTTAAGGTTTGATTGATTAAGCTGTAAACCCTCTATAATTTATCTCTAAGTATGATTGAGGTTTGATCGAGCAAGGCATAATCCCTCTATATATTTATGTCTAAATAGAATTAAGGTCTTATTGCAGATCGACGCAACTGTAAAGTTGTGCTACAACTAAAGTTTCATCAAGCAAGGATAACCCCTCTAAGGTTTTTTTTTTTTTTTTGATGAACGTGGACCTTTATTACTCAAAAGAATACAAAGAGTACATGGGGGACTCAAAACCCAGTGGAGAAAATATCCACTAGAGCAACACTACCCACCACATGCATAACATAGAAAAGCAGAGAACACAGATCACCATGAGCACAAGTGTGTACTATGAATAGGTGTGAATCTGAAGATATTGCTCCCAAATGACACTTTTGATGTCATCCTTTAAGGAAGAACACTTGTACGCCTTCACAATGCTTACTCACGGCATCGCTAAGCACTATGCATCCTGAAAGAGTTGTCCCTTGAAGATGAAGAGATTTGCCTCTCTTCGGATGGACCCGATGATCCAAGCAGATCTAAAGTGGAAAGCCCTCTTTGCCAACTTGTCCCAAGACCTAGGATAGACCACAATAGGGCTGCCACTATTCAAATCACAATGGAAAAGACTCTGGAAGCCACCGCCAAGCAAGTCGAACATGGTGACACAAGAAAAAGCAAAGGCTCAATTGTCTCATCCCTCTAGGTAAAGAGGGCGGATCCGTAAACTTCGGATCTAAATCGATGAACAACAATGTTTACCCGCACGCATCTATGAGTGATCCGCCACCATAAAATGGGATGCTTTTAGGATGAAGCAATTTATCCCATACCCACCGCTGCTTTTTTATGAGGTTCTGGGGATAACCAAAGGCCACTTTGGCGATGGAGGCAACACCTGTGATGAAGCGGGACCACATACATTGAGTGTACCAAGTGCTCCTTCTAACACCGCCATGAACCACCCGTAGTTGGGGGAGCCACAGCCAGGGTGTGGAGGAAGTGTAGCAGCCTACCTTTTCCCAAATGGCCTGGTCCCATCAAGGAGAAGGAACTTCAATTTGAACTCATTCCACGCCAATAGGGGTCTTGTCTCATTATACCATGCAGACCGTGAGCACACTGCCGCCGCCACCGACGCTAAGGCCAATGGATGGACAAGAGACCGGGGACTATCCGCCCGGCCGCCACCCAAAGGGATCCACCAACTGGCTATAGGATGCATGTGGGCCATGGGATGGAACCAAACAAAGTGTGCACAATCTCCCCAGCATAGCAACCCCTTGAGGAAAGGAGATGCATTAGGATATGGAGAGAGCGGATAGAATAATGCCTATGGGAGGAGAGGCTTAATGGATGGAGAGCCAAAAAAGAAATGCACATCTGTAAAGACTGGTGAATGAGACATAAAACCGGAGAACTATCGGCATTATTGAGAATCCGCCATATGAACTTAGAGATCAGCACACCTTGCTCGGGAGGAGAAAGTGAATCATCCCAACCCCCACAAAGTTTAGGCATAATGCACTTTCGCCCAACCTAACTTTAACATCAGCTCCTTCTTCGGGTGCCACCCGGATGAAGTTCCCGACAAGATTTAACAATGAGCTGCATCTTTGTCGGCAGGCTAACAAGATGGATGCCATGTAGACATGTGTACCACTCAGGCCCGACTTTACCAGCTTATTACGACCAGCCATAGATAACTTTTAGCCGTGGACCACCAAAACAAATGCCTTTCCAACCCCTTAATAATGACATCCCACGCGTCTCCGGATGAGAGGTGTATACCAACCTGAATGCCTAGAAGCTTAGTTGCCTTCCCATGAGGAAGAACCTTCCATGGAAATGCAACCACGTAAGATGGCACCGGAGAGTCTAGGGCCACAGTGGCAGTACACTTTTTGCCACCCAACAAAGATACCGAAGCCAAAGAGAAACGTCTAACAAGGAAATGGCGTTCTGCAAATTACGCTCATCGACCATTAAGAATAAGAAAGTGTCATCTCACATACCGATTCTGAATCTCTTGTGAACCAAGATTCATGGGAAGACCATGCGGGATGCCTTCCCCGTGACCGCAAGAGAGAATACGAGAAAGAATCTCCACAATTGTAAAAAAAAAAAAAGTTGCCAAAAGGACGACCGGGCGAATGCCAGCGTCCCACACTGAAAAAATGTTGATGGTTCTCCTTGAAAAGAACTCAAGAACGAGCGTAATAGTGAAGTTTCATAACATCCTTACCCAAACCGGCACCAAAACCAAGGCGTAAAGGCACCGCTCCAGAAACTCAGTCCAACACCGCCATATGCTTTTGCAAAATCCAACTTCAAGTACACAATGGGGTAACCATGCATTCTAGCCCAATAGAGACCCTCATATGTTGCTGCCACATTGTTCAAAAATACACCCCGCGGGCAAGAAACCCGGACCGTGGGAAGAGATGGACTCGGTAACACGCCACAAAGCTTCCGAGCAAAAGCTTTAGCAAAGATCTTGCCTGCACCGAGGACAACAAAGTAATGGGCTTCAATCTGAAATGGAAGAGGGATCCTTACATTTTGGAATAAGGGAGATGCAACCAGAGTTGAGGATTTTGTCCAGTGCCTCTGTCTTTTAAAATCCTCGAAAAGCATCATACACATCTACACCAAGCCAATCCCAATACTCTGGAAAAACTCCACTTGGAATACCATCAAGACCGGACATTTGCCCTCTTTGAGAGAAAAATGTGGCCTCACTAAATCATTTTGGCTTATCTCAGCCTCTAAAGTGGCCCTTTGCTCATTGATGACTATAGGGTGAACCTTAGCAAAGCAAGGCAGCTTGAAAATCTGGGACCGAAAAGGAAGACGCAGAAAGCGATGAAGAAAGCTGAAAAGTGATTATGCAAAAAGCCTCTAAGCTCACCGGATCTGAAACAACACGCCCATCCCGCTACCGCGGAGATGAAGAGATCAGCTAGCTTTCTTGTTTTTTTGGCAGCTCTGAAGAAAAACACACACATCGGTCTCCCTCCTTGAACCATTGCAACCCGGCTTTAATCGCGGCAAAGTGCACTGTTCGACTCCATCCGCGGAATGCTACACAAATTTGCTTACTCCACTTGACCATCTGATGGGACAATAGACACGCATGCCTCAAGTTGTCGATAAAGAGCGTGAGAAGGCTTTGGTTAGCGTAAGCCCGCTCACGACCCCAACCTTTAGCAAAAAGACTTTGCAAAGGCCGAGCATCAACAATACCGCCATGCCCCCGTGGTCGAGAAAAGAAGTGAACCACACTTTGTCAGACCCGCCAAAAAATCATCATCCTTCAAGAAAAAATGTATTCAACTTGAAATATGTCTTAGAGGCAAAAGATGCACCAATCGTATGAGAACAAGAGAAAATACCGTGGATTATGGTCGAAATTGCGATTATTCAACAGTTCTCACGATGAAAAGCAGGCAACAGGGTTGCTACCAAAGCATTATAATAACCTCTATCATGTCTTGCATACGCTCTACCACCACCCAACCAACCATTACACCAAGTAAAACTTGAGGGACCCTCAACTTCTATGAAGCTACAATCTTGCATTAAGCGGTGCCATTGCTCCCGCTCAAAGCCCCCTGCAGACTATCTCTCGCACCTCTGCCACATCCGCCTTGCTCAAGCTCAACCATGTTAAAATCACCCACCATGATCCATGCAACGAGGATCCTAACCTCGATATTTGAACGCAAAGAAGCCCATCGCCTCTCGGCGTGGTCGATTATGCGCATACACATTAACCAATCCCCATTCTTGCCCTTTATCAAACCACTTGACTATGATCCACCGGCCAAATTTGTCAACCTGAGTAAATGATAATGTAATAGTCCTCCTCCATGCTGTAAGGACACCAGCCTTCGCCGAGTCTGCGGCCGCCACCAGAACATTGTATTGTCTATTTATTACTGCTGCAACTTTGTAGGCATCCTCTTTCTTGCATTTATGCTCTTGCAAACAAATGAAATCTGAGTCCCACCTAGTCAGGGCCATGGACAACCTGCTCCTTTTAGTAGGGGAGGAGGCAACCCCCCGCACATTCCAGGAGATTAACTTCATTGATCAGGTGGATGTGGGGGATGTTCTAAGTCCATATCAACTTGTATATTAGACTCATTCTCCACTTGATCAGCCCAATGTGTTTAAGGTATTGGGCCAGCGTAGTGCATTGGTGGAGAGTTGGCTCAATGTGGGTTAAGGAAATAGATCTGAGAAGGTTGTGGTGCAAAGCTATTCCTCCTCCGAGCTTTTTTCATGCGGGCAATGGACCATTCTTCTTCAATACGGCTCTTGCTTATGCGTGCAATCATGTCCAAATTCTTGTTGGTCGAAGAAAGACAATTATGGGCTGCGGGGAGTGTGCCAATGGCTAGGGTAGAAGACGAAGAAGGGGGTGATGGCAGGACAGGTGTAGGAAGCGGAGTTGAAGTAGGGGATGGCAGCGGGGAAGAAGAAGTAGGGAGCGGGGAAGCGAGGGAGGAAGGCGAATGGAGGGTCTGCACACGACTGCCAGAGAAGGCCTCAACATCGAGGAAACAGTTGGCAAGCTCTAGGCCATTAAGCAAAGATAATTTATATTTTTAAAAGAGTGGACCACTTTTTAACAACCACAGGACTTGGGGAGGAAGCCTGTGGGAAGGGAAATACAAATCCCCTGAGGACCATTGGTAATCAATGAGCAAGGTGCAACCCTAATCCATTGGCAATGGAGACCAAGAAGTCTGGAACCTGCAACTCAATTGGGAAGTCCTCCAATGCAAACCCGGCGGGGCATCTGACGTGCACCCCGGACTTATTAGGAAGAAATCCGGGGGTGTATACGTCTGAGAGATAATGTCCCCACAAAGGATCCACTCCCGCGCTCCACTAGTTTATCAACAGCAATAGAATACCCAAACATCACTAAGAAATAATTGTTTTGCCTATCCAAAACTTTGAGAGACTCATCGCGGAGGCAATCCCAACTTTGCATGTTGTTTCAACCAAAATCCCATCCTCTTGAGATCAAGGAACTGGCCGGTGAAATGACAAACCACCGCATGCGACATTAGATTGTGCGACTTTGCAAGTGGGCCGCTATGATCTATCTCCACAACCGAGACATACCCGCGGAGTGAAGGCACTAGAACACACCTCTCGCTTCATAGAACACATTATCGAGGCGGTTGAACATCCATTCTATCTTCAAGATCCCCGCAGCTCTTTCATATATTCCAGACACCTCTCTTTTATTATTCTCCATCATAAGAGACACCGCTATGACCACGAAACGAGCACACCGGATGTCATGTCTCGCTTAATCCAATCATCCGCGCGATCACCCCTCTAAGGTTTGATCGAGGCAAAGCATCACCCCTCTATGAATATATCCTATATTATAATGTTATTGTGTAAGTGTTGGACCCAGCCCCAATTTGGAAGCCCGGGATTTGATCAAATCAATGGAGGAGATGATGCCCTAAATCGAGGGTGAGGATTGATTGGCCTAATTAGACGATCAAGATTCAAGACAAAGAGAGCGATGTCGTTCCCCTGATAAGGCTTCTACGGTAATAGAGTGGGAGGGGGCAGTCTGCGTGGAGCAGAAAGAAGAAGGGTTTGGCACACGACATTTGGCGCTTAACCAGGCGGAAATGTTCACCGAGCAACCTTACGCTACCAGCAGAATGTGAGGCACCTCAAGTAGAAAAGATTAAACCCAAGAATGGGCACAGAGATAAGATTAAACCCCTTCAATCATCGCATACTCCAAACGCTTTGCCAATGCAAGCGCCCACAATTTTCAAAGTCTTTCTTATTTCCTAAGCACATGAAATTCAGTCTTTACTTTATTTCAAACCTATTTCCTAAGCATGCATTAAGTAGGTGTCAACAACAAGGATTCCTGAGGAAGAAAGCGGGCCTCTAACCCTTACCTGGAACTTCGAGGCTTAATGGGGCACCTTCTTCTAATCATAAAATCCCGGTGGCGTAGCTTTTCAATACATGATGAACATGGTCTGGTAATTAGGCTAGCACCTTGCTTAAGAAGGTGAACAATCGGGAAGAAATCCTCACGCCCACTATACCAAGAGCGACGTGCATCTGCCCTACCGCCCTTTGTCCTACCGCTGCATCAAAAGCTCTTGCCTGAGGAGAAAAGAAGAGCGCCGTGCTGCGTCACCATAGCCGGATCATGCATCCTCTTCTTTTTTTTTTCACCGTCTAAAACCAATGGATGGTTGGGCCTAAAAAAAACCTTCCCTAAATACAGGAGTTGGTAAAGATTCCTTTTTGCCATATTTTCATACTCTTTCTTATACAATACAGCCCTTAAACTATCTAAACCTTATGTTATAAATATACCGTTTCATGAACTAGCACACCTTATTGACTAAAAGTGAAAGTGATTAAGTAATATGTGAACCTGACTAAAACCAATGGATGGTTGGGCTTACTTGGTTCTAAAATATAATATAAGGCATACATATCTTCATTATATTGACTAAGAAGTACGAATGATTCGTAATATGTGAACCTGCCAAATTACGCCAAATTACTCTCTTTTTCTTTTTCTTTTCTCTTTTTTGCGAAATACGCCAAATTACTGTTGGATTATATTGAACAAAAACAAAGGTTTCATTAGGCACAACACTGCAATCTGTACTAGGCATATAAACGAGCTATAAATCTTGTGTTCTTAGATTCTTTTGGTCCCAAATCCATTACAAGTTAGTTTATGGTTTTCTATAGAACTAGCTAAGGTGCCCAGCGTTGCTGGGCATAGCTAGGAACTGTAAATGATATACTGGAGCAATCATTAAATGGATCCACGCTTTTAAAATTAGATAATCAAGAGCATTTCACCACATTTTCCACTTCCCCTTACCTTTTCTCTTTCCCTTTGTTTTGCCTTTTTTTTTATTTTTCCCCCTGCCCCCTCCCCCTTTTATATTTTCCAATTTACCTTTTTCTTTTTCCATTATTCCATTTCCCTCATTTCCCTTTTCTGTTTTCTGCTTCCCTGTTTTTCCTTTTCTATTTTCCCCTTCCCTTTTCTCCAATTTATGGTTGCCCTTTTTTCGCTTTTCCCTGCCCTTTTCCCCCCTTTTCCCATTTCCCTCTTCCTCCTTTCCTCATGCCCTTTTTTCCAAGTTTTTCTTCCCCTTTCCCTTTTTCTTTTTCCCTTTTCCCTTTCTTTCTCCCCACCTTTTCTTTTTCCCTTTTTTCCCTTCATTTTTCCTCCTTCCCCAGCCCTTCCATTTTTCCCTTTTTTTTCTAGTGCCCTTTTTCCTCCCCCTTTTTCCCCTTTTTTTTTTTTTTTTTTGCTCTTCCCCTTTCCCTTTTTCCATGTCCATTTTTCCTTCCTTTTTCCCCTTTCCTCATCTTTTTTCCTCTTCCCTTTTTTCCCATGTCCCTTTTCTCTTCTATTTTCCCATGCTTTTTTCTCCTCTTTTTTCCCTTTCTTCACATTTTTCTCTTCTTCCCTCCTTCCCCTCCTTTTCCCTCTTTTCCTTCTCTTTTTTCTTTTTCTATTTTGCTCTTCCTTTTCGCTCACCTCCTTTCTATTTTCCCATTTTACCCCACGCTTTGCCTTTTTCCATTTCCCCCTCCTTTTTTTTTTTCTATCTCCCTTCCTTTTTTTCCCTCCCTTTTCACATTCCCTTTTCCTTTTTACCTTTTCTTATTTTACTTTTTCTCCCATCCCACCCCTTTCGCTTCCCTTTCCCCTTCCCTTTTTCTTTTGAATTCTTTTTACCAATGACCTTTTTTCCTTCCTTTTTTCATCCTCTCCCAACCCTTTCTCTTTTTTTTTTTTTAGGTTCCCTTTTCCTTCCATTTCCCTCTCGACCTCCTTTTTTTTTTTTTATTTTTCCTTTTCTTTTTTCTCATGTCTTTTTGCTTCCCTTTTATTTCTTTTCCTTTTACAAAGGTTCTTTCTTCCTTCCCTTTGCCCACCCTTTCCCTCTTCTCAGTAGTCTTTTCCTTACCTTTCCTCCCTCCTGTTCTTTTTTCCTTTTCCTTTTCCCATGTCCTCCCTCCTTTCTCTCTTCCTTTTTTTCCGCTTCTTTTCCTCCATTTCTCTTCCTCTTTTCCCCATGCCCTTTTTTCCCTTTTCCCTCCTTTCCTTTTCCCTTTCCCCCTTCGCTTTTCTACCTTTTCCTCACCTTTTCCTTCTCGGTGTCCTTTTGCTCTCCCCTTCCCCTTTCTCTTCCTTTACCTTTTTCCATGCCCCTTTGCTTTCCCTTTCCTTTTTTCTCCCTTTTTTTTTTCTCGGTTCCCCTCTCTTTTCCTTTTCTTTCCTTTTTTTCCCTTCCCTTTTCCCTTTTCCCTTTTCCCTTCAACCCTTTTAATCGCTTGATTGCACAAATTATATTGAAGCAATGATCAAGATGAAATTTTGGTTGAAAACATGCACACGTCATCTTCACCGTTGATCCATCAAATCCTCAACCGTCCGATCTAGAGCACCATTCACAATGGACATACGGTATAATTTTATAATATAAGAATAATCAAGAGCATTTCACCACATTTTCCACTTTCCCTTACCTTTTCTCTTTCCCTTTGCCTTTACTTTTTTTTTTTTTTTCTATTTTTCCCCGCCCCTTTTCCTTTTTTTTATATTTTCCAATTTACCTTTTTTCTTTTTCCATTATTCCATTTCCCTCATTTCCCTTTTTCTCTCGCTTTTCTCTTTCCCCTGTTTTTCCTTTTTTCTATTCTCCCTTCCCTTTTCTCCAATTTATAGTTGTTCTTTTTTTTTCGCTTTTCCTGTGCCCTTTTCCCTCCCCCTTTCCCATTCTTCTCCTTTCCTCATGCCCTTTTTTTCCAAGTTTTTTCTTCCCCTTTCCCTTTTCCTTTTCCCTTTTTTTTCCTTTCTTTTCTCCCCTAACTTTTCTTTTTTCCCCTTTTTCCCTTCATTTTTTCCTCCCTTCCCAAATTCTTCCATTTTCCCTTTTTTTCTAGTGCCCTTTTCCCCTCCCTTTTCCCCCCCCTTTTTTTTTTTTTTGCTCTTTCCCTTTCCCTTTTTCCATGTCCATTTTTTTCTTCCTTTTTTCCCCTTTCCTCATCTTTTTTCCTTTTTCCCTTTTTTCCCATGTCCTTTTTCTCTTCTATTTTCCCATGCTTTTTCAATCCTCTTTTTCCCCTTTCTTCACATTTTTCCTCTTCTTCCTCCTCCCCCTCCTTTTCCCTCTTTTTCCTTCTCTTTTTTCTTTTTCTATTTTGCTCTTCCTTTTTCGTTCACCTCCCTTTCTATTTTCCCATTTTACCCCACGCTTGCCTTTTCCATTTCCCCCTCCTTTTTTTTTCTATCTCCCCTTCTTTTTTTCCTCCCTTTTTCACATTCCTTTTTTCCTTTTTACCTTTTCTTATTTTTTACTTTTCTCCCATCCCACCCCTTCGCCTTCCCTTTCCCCTTTCCTTTTTTTCTTTTTGAATTCTTTTTACCAATGACCTTTTTTCCTCCCCCCTTTTCCTCCTCTCCCAACCCTTTCTCTCTTTTGCTTTTTTTTTTTCGTGCCCTTTTCCCTTCCATTTCCCTCTCGATTTTCTTCCTTTTTTTTTTTTTTTTTTCCTTTTCTTTTTTTTTTTCTCATGTCTTTTTTTTTTCCTTCTTTTTATTTCTCTTTTCCCTTTTTCACAGTTCTTTTTTCCTTCCTTTTTTGCCCACCCTTTCCCTCTTCTCGTAGTCTTTTTTTTTCCTTACCTTTCCTCCCTCCCTGTGTTCTTTTCCTTTTTCCCTTTTCCCATGTCCTCCCTCCTTTCTCTCTTCCTTTTTTCCTTTTCTCTTTTTTCCTCCATTTCTCTTCCTCTTTTTCCCCATGCCCTTTTTTCCCTTTTCCGTCCTTTTCCCTTTCCCTTTCGCTTTTCTACCTTTCCTCACCCTTTTTCCTTCTCGTTGTTCTTTTTGCTCTCCCCTTCCCCTTTCTCTTCCCTTTTACCTTTTCCATGCCCCTTTGCTTTCCTTTCCATTTTCCCTTTCCTTTTTTTCCCCCTTTTTTTTCTTTTTCTCTTTTGCCCTCTTTTTTTCGCGGTTCTTTTTCCTTCCATTTCCTCTCTCACCGGCCTCCTTTTTTTTTTTATTTTTCCTTTTCTTTTTTCTCATGTCTTTTTTGCTTCCTTTATTTCTCTTTCCCTTTTTATGATTGTTCTTTTCTTCCCTTCCTTTTGCCCACCCTTTCCCTCTTCTCGTAGTCTTTTTTCCTTACCTTTCCTCCCTCCCTGTTCTTTTTTCCTTTTTCCCTTTTCCCATGTCCTCCTCCTTTCTCTCTTCCTTTTTTTCCGCTTCTCTTTTCCTCTCCATTTCTTCCTCTTTTCCCCATGCCCTTTTTCCTTTTTCCCCTCTTTTCCTTTCCTTCGCTTTCTACCTTTCCTCACCCTTTTCCTTCGTTTCTTTTTGCTCTCCCCTTCCCCTTTCTCTTCCCCTTTACCTTTTCCATGCCCCTCTTGCTTTCCCTTTCCATTTTCCCCTTTCCCTTTTTCTCCCTTTTCGCTTTTCTCTCGTTTCCCCTCTCTTTTCCTTTCTTTCCTTTTTCCCTTCCCTTTTCCCTTTTCCCTTTTCCCTTCAACCCTTTAACCGCTCGGATTGCACAAATTATGATCAAGATGAAATTTTGGTTGAAAACATGCACACGTCATCTTCACCGTTGATCCATCAAATCCTCACCCGTCCGATCTAGGGCACCATTCACAAATCGGACATACTGTGATAATTTTATAATATAAGATGCCTTGGCACAATGACAAAATTTGAATACTATGGTTTTGAAGGTAGTTTATTGATAGTAATTAATTCATGACACCTAAGTTATTTTGGGATCAATTATTGAGAATATGAACCAAAGCTATTTTGAAGTACTTAGAACAATATGAGTTGTTCTGGAGGCACCAAACAACAAATATTGGGTTTGCAACACGGCATACATATCTTCATTATATTGACTAAGAAGTACGAATGATTCGTAATATGTGAACCTGCCAAATTACTTTTTTTTTTTTTTTCTTTTTAAGAAATACGCCAAATTATCATTGGATTATATTGAACAAAAACAAAGGTTTCATTAGGGCTAACACCTAACTGCATTTAGGCATATAAATGAGCTATAAATCTTGTGTTCTTAGACTCTTTTGGTCCCAAATCCATTACAAGTTAGTTTATGGTTTTCTATAGAATACGCCATAGGGATAGATTTAGCGGTGATGTAAATGAATTTTGTGGGATTGTTCTTATATACCGCTAGTTGTAAGGTTGATAAAAAAAAATCCTTTTTGAGTCGCTTTTAGATGGTTGCCTACCATTCTTGTTTCTACTTAAAAAGAAAACACAAACCATCCTAGTGTCTCAGGTGAAAATCCAAATATAGCAATGACCATGTGGCCTAATGGACAAGGCGCTCGCCTCCGGAGTGGGAGATTATGGGTTCGAGTCCCATCTTGGTCGGTTTGCTTTATGAGCGTGCTGACACTTCATGAACTCGTCGAAGGACATAACTGTGAAGTTGTACCACGACTATAGTTTGATCGAGCAATGATAACGCTCTAAGGTTTGATTGATTAAGCTGTAAACCCTCTATAATTTATTTCTAAGTATGATTGAGGTTTGATCGAGCAAGACATAATCCCTCTATAGATTTATGTCTAAATAGAATTAAGGTCTTATTGCAGATCGATGCAACTGTAAAGTTGTGCTACAACTAAAGTTTCATCAAGCAAGGATAACCCCTCTAAGGTTTGATCGAGCAAAGCATCACCCCTCTATGAATATATGACTAAATACGTTCAAGGTTGGTCAACATGAAGTTTGATCAAGTTGGAGCATTAGTTGATTTTTTACATGTTGCTTACTTGGTTCTGAAATATAATATAAGGCATACATATTTCCATTATATTGAATAAGAAGTACGAGTGATTCGTAATATGTGAACCTGCCAAATTGGCGACAAATTACTCTCTTTTTCTTTTCTCTTTTTTGCAAAATACGCCAAATTACTGTTGGATTATATTAAACAAAAACAAAGGTTTCATTAGGGCTTAAACACTACAACTGCATTTAGGGCATATAAATGAGCTATAAATCTTGTGTTCTTAGATTCTTTTGGTCCCAAATCCATTACATGTTAGTTTATGGTTTTCTATAGAATAATGCCCATAGGATAGATTTAGCGGATGTATGAATTTTGTGGGATTGTTCTTATATACTTCTACTAGTTGTAAGGTTGATAAAAAAAAATCCTTTTTGAGTCAGCTTAGATGGTTGCCTACCATTCTTGTTTCTACTTAAAAGAAAAAACACAAACCATCCTAGTGTCTCGTGTGAAAAATCCAAATATAGCAATGACCATGTGGCCTAATGGACAAGGTGCTCGCCTCCGAGCCGGGAGATTATGGGTTCGAACTCCCATCTTGGTCGGTTTGTTTTATGAGCGCAATGACACTTCATGAACTCGCCGAGATTATGGGTTCGAGTCCCATCTTGGTCGGTTGTTTTATGAGCGTGTCACTTCATGAACTCGCCGGCGGACATAACCGAAGTTGTACCACAACTATAGTTTGATCGAAAGCAATGATAACGCTTTTAAGGTTTGATTGATTAAGTCGTAAACCCTCTATAATTTATCTCTAAGTATGATTGAGGTTTGATCGAGCAAGGCATAATCCCTCTATATATTTATGTCTAAATAGAATTAAGGTCTTATTGCAGATCGACGCAACTGTAAAGTTGTGCTACAACTAAAGTTTCATCAAGCAAGGATAACCCCTCTAAGGTTTTTTTTTTTTTTTTTTTTTTTTTTTGATGAACGTGGACCTTTATTACTCAAAAGAATACAAAGAGTACATGGGGGACTCAAAACCCAGTGGAGAAAATATCCACTAGAGCAACACTACCCACCACATGCATAACATAGAAAAGCAGAGAACACAGATCACCATGAGCACAAGTGTGTACTATGAATAGGTGTGAATCTGAAGATATTGCTCCCAAATGACACTTTTGATGTCATCCTTTAAGGAAGAACACTTGTACGCCTTCACAATGCGACTCACGGCATCCCTAAGCACTTGCACATCCGAAAAGAGTTGTCCCTTGAAGATGAAGAGATTTCGCTCTTCCGTGATGGACCAGATGATCCAAGCAGATGCTAAGTGGAAAGCCCTTTTTGCCAACTTGTCCCAAGACCTAGGATAGACCGACAATAGGGCCTCACTGACTATTCAAATCACAATGGAAAAGACTCGTGCCACCGCCAAGCAAGTCGAACATGGTGACACAAGAAAAAGCAAAGGCTCAATTGTCTCATCCCTCTCAAGGCAAAGAGGGCGATCACGTAAACTTCGACGAAATCGATGAACAACAATGTTTACCCGCGACGATCTATGAGTGATCCGCCACCATAAAATGGACAAATTAGGATGAAGCAATTTATCCCATACCCACCGCCAGCCGCTTTTTGATGAGGTTCTGGGATAACCAAAGGCCACTTTGGCGATGGAGGCAACACCTCGTGATGAAGCAGACCACATACATTGAGTGTACCAAGTGCTCCTTCTTAACACCGCCATGAACCACCCAGAGTTGGGGAGCCACAGCTTGTGGGTGTGGAGGAAGTGTAGCAGCCTACCTTTTCCCAAATGGCCTGGTCCCATCAAGGAGAAGGAACTTCAATTTGAACTCATTCCACGCCAACAGCCTTGTCTCATTATACCATGCGCAGACCGTGAGCACACTCGCCCGCCGCCACCGACGCTAAGGCCAATGGATGGACAGAAGAGACCGGGGACTATCTCGCCTGCCACCCACCCAAAGGGATCCACCAACACCGGGTATAGGATCCGTGTGGGCCATGGGATGGAACTGAAACAAAGTGTGCACAATCTCCCAAGCAGCTAGCAACCCCTTGAGGAAAGGAGATGCATTAGGATATGGAGAGAGCGGATAGAATAATGCCCATGGGAGGAGAGGCTTAATGGATGGAGAGCCAAAAGAAATGCACATCTGTAAAGACTGGTGAATGAGACGCAAACCTGGAGAACTATCAGCATTATTGAGAATCCGCCATATGAACTTAGAGATCAGCACCTTGCTCTGGAGGAGAAAGTGAATCATCCCCAGCCCCCACAAAGTTTAGGCATAATGCACTTCGCCAACTAACTTTAACATCAGCCCTTCTTCAAGGCCACCCCGCATGAAGTTCCCGACAAGCAACAATGAGCAATGTTGTCTCATGGTGCCAACAAGATGGATGCCATGTAGACATGTGTACCACTTTAACTGACTTTGCCACAGCTTACACTCCACCAGCCATAGATAACTTAGCCGCGGACCACCAAAACAAATGCCTTTCCAACCCCTTAATAATGACATCCCACGCCGCCTCCGTGATGAGAGGTGTATACCAACCGAATGCCTAGAAGCTTAGTTGCCTTCCCATGAGGAAGAACCTTCCATGGAAATGCAACCACGTAAGATGGCACCGAGAGTCTAGGGTCTACATGGCAGTACACTTTTGCCACCCAACAAAAATACCGTAGCCAAAGAGAAACCGTCTAACAAGGAAATGGCATTCTCAAAATTCTGCTCATCAGCCATTAAGAACAAGAAAGTGTCATCTCGTGATACCGACATGTGATCTCTTGTGAACCAAGATTCATGGGAAGACCATGCAGATGCCTTCCCCGCGACCGCAAAGAGAGAATACCGAGAAAGAATCTCCGCCACAATTGTAAAAGTACGGTGCCAAAGGACAGCCCCCGGGCTAATGCCGGCCCCACCTCGAAAATGTTGATGGTTCTCCTTGAAAAGAACTCAAGAACGAAAGCGTAATAGTGAAGTTTCATAACATCCGCTGCGAATCGGGCACCAAAACCAAGACGTAAAAGGCACCGCCCCAGAAACTCCAAATAACACCGCCATATGCTTTTGCAAAATCCAGCCTTCAAGTACACAATGGGGTAACCATGCATTCTAGCCCAATAGAGACCCTCATATGTTGCTACCACATTGTTCAAAATACACCTCATGAGGCAAGAAACCCGACCGTGGTGGAAGAGATGGACTCCTTAAGCACGCCACAAAGCTTCGAGCAAAAGCTTTAGCAAAGATCTTGTACACCGAGGACAACAAAGTAATGGGGCCCAATCTGAAATGGAAGAGGGATCCTTACATTTTGGAATAAGGGAGATGCAACCAGAAGTTGAGGATTTTGTCCAGTGCCTCTGCCTTTTAAAATCCCCGAAAGCATCATACACATCTGCACCAAGCCAATCCCAATACTCCCCGAAAAACTCCATCGAATACCATCAAGACCCGGACATTTGCCCCTCTTGAGAGAAAAATGTGGCCTCAAATAAATCATTTTGGCTTATCTCAAATTTCTAAAGTGGCCCTTTGCTCATTGATGACTATAGGATGAACCTTAGCAAGCAAGGCCGCTTTGAAAATCTGACCGAAAAGGAAGACGCCGAAAGCAAAGAAGAAAGCTGAAAAGTGATTATGCAAAAGCCTCTAAGCTCACCGATCTGAAACAACACGCCCATCCCGAAACCGCAGAGACCAAGAGATGCAGCTAGCTTTGTTTTGACAGCTCAAGAAAAACCCAGACATCGGTCTCCTCCTTGAACCATTGCAACCCAGCCTTTAATGCGAAAGCAGTGCACCTGCTCGCACTCCATCCGCCAATGCTACACAAAATTTGCTTCTCCACTTGACCATCCGATGGGACAATAGACCCCGCATGCCTCAAGTTGTCGAGCAAAGAGCCAGCGTAAGGCTTTTGTTAGCGTAGTCCGCTCACGACCCCAACCTTTAGCAAAAGACTTCACAAAGCAGCCGAGCATCAACAATACCGCCATGCCCCCGCGGTCGAGAAAGAAGTGAACCACCACCGCCTACAAACCGCCAAAAAATCATCATCCTTCAAGAAAAATGTATTCAACTTGAAATATGTCTTAGAGGCAAAGATGCACCACCGTATGAGAACAAGAGAAATACCGGGATTATGGTCAGAAATTGCAGTATTCAACAGGTTCTCACGATGAAAAGCAGGCAACAGGGTTGCTACCAAAGCATTATAATAACCTCTATCATGTCTTGCATACGCTCTACCACCACCCAACCAACCATTACACCAAGTAAAACTTGAGGGACCCTCAACTTCTATGAAGCCACAATCTTGCATTAAGCGGTGCCATTGTCCCGCTCAAAGCCCTCAGACTATCTCTCGCACCTCTCGCCACATCCGCCTTGCTCAAGCTCAACCATGTTAAAATCACCCACCATGATCCATGCAAATGAGGATCCTAACCTCGCAATTTGGAACGCAAAGAAGCCCACAATGCGCCTCTCTGACGTGGTCGATTATGCGCATACACATTAACCAATCCCCATTCTTGCCCTTTATCAAACCACTTGACTATGATCCACCGGCCAAATCTGTCAACCTGAGTAAATGATAATGTAATAGTCCTCCTCCATGCTGTAAGGACACCAGCCTTCGCCGAGTCTGCGGCCGCCACCAGAACATTGTATTGTCTATTTATTACTGCTGCAACTTTGTAGGCATCCTCTTTCTTGCATTTATGCTCTTGCAAACAAATGAAATCTGAGTCCCACCTAGTCAGGGCCATGGACAACCTGCTCCTTTTAGTAGGGGAGGAGGCAACCCCCCGCACATTCCAGGAGATTAACTTCATTGATCAGGTGGATGTGGGGGATGTTCTAAGTCCATATCAACTTGTATATTAGACTCATTCTCCACTTGATCAGCCCAATGTGTTTGCGATACTATTGGACGCGTAGTGCATTGGTGAGGAGAGTTGGCTCAACAGGGTTAGGGGAAATAGATACAGAAGGTTGTGGTGCAAAGCTATTCCTCCTCCGAGCGGCTTTTTTCATGCGGGCAATGGACCATTCTTCTTCAATACGCCTTGCTTGCGCAGCAATCATGTCCAGCCTCTTGTTGGTCGAAGAAAGACAATGATGGGTCAAGGGGAGTGTGCCAATGGCTAGGGTAGAAGACGAAGAAGGGGTGATGGCAAGGACAGGTGTAGGAGCAGTTGAAGTAGGGATGGCAGCAGGGGAAGAAGAAGTAGGGGAGACAGAAGCAGGAGGAGGAACGGGAATGGAGGGTCTGCGCACACGATAAGCAGAGAAGGCCTCAACATCAGGAAACAGATTGGCAAGCTCTAGGCCATTAAGCAAAGATAATTTATATTTAAAAAAGAGTGGACCACTTTTAACAACCACAGACTTGGGGAGGGAAGCCTCAGCAGGAAGGGAAATACAAATACGAGGACCATTGGTAATCGAATGAGCAAGGTGCAACCCTAATCCATTGGCAATGGAGACCAAGAAGTCCGAACCCGCAACTCAATTGGGAAGTCCTCCAATGCAAAACCAGCAGGGCATACGACGGGCACCGTACTTATTAGGAAGAAATCCAGGGTGTATACCGATATAGGAGATAATGTCCCCACAAAGGATCCATTCCACGCCCACTAGTTTATCAACAAAGAATAGGCTAATTCAAACATCACTAAGAAATAATTGTTTTGCCTATCCAAAACTTTTAGAGACTCATGAGGGCAATCCCAACTTTTGCAGATGTTGTTTCAACCAAAATCCCATCCTCTTGAGATCAAGGAACCCACCAAAGAAATGACAAACCACCGCATGCGACATTAGATTGTGCAGACTTTGCAAGTGGACGCTATGATCTATCTCCACAACCGAGACACCAGCCTCGAGTGAAGGCACTAGAACACACCTCTCGCTTCATAGAACACATTATCGAGGCGGCAGTGAACATCCATTCTATCTTCAAGATCCCGCAGCTCTTTCATATATTCGACACCTCTCTTTTATTATTCTCCATCATAAGAGACACCGGCCGCAGCCCACACGAAAGTAACGCACACCAGATGTCATGTCTCGCTTAATCCAATCACTGAAGCGCATCACCCCTCTAAGGTTTGATCGAAAGCAAAGCATCACCCCTTTTATGAATATATCCTATATTATAATGTTATTGTGTAAGTGTTGGACCCAAACCCCAATTTGGGCGGCCCGATTTGATCAAATCAATGGAGGAGATGATGCCCTAAATCGGAGGGTGAGGATTGATTGGCCCAAATTAGACGATCAAGATTCAAGACAAAAAGAGCATTGATCGTTGCCCTAATAAGGCTTTTTACGGTAATAGAGCAGGGCAGTGTCGGTGGAGCGTGAAAGCAGTAGAAGGGTTTGGCACACGACATTTGGGCTTTTAATTGCGGAGGTGACTTCAAGGTTTTCAATTCGACCTCACACGGCTACAAGGCGATGAGGCTTAGTAAAGATCTATCATGAAGTTAGGAGATTCAAAGGTACAATATAAAGATTATGGCTTTAAGCAATCTTCTTTTCTCAAGCAAATGAATATGGTGAAAACCCTTAATTGGGCTTCATTTTGGGTCTATAACGAAAAGACTGCCTTTAACAACAACGGAGATCCACCAGCTTCAGGTGCAGTTAAAGCCAATTACGACAATATCAAAAAGGCAGAATGGGAAGATGGCTGCATTGTATTTGTTGTTCAAGTCCTTCAGATGAAATGGCAGTGGCATTCAACAATTTTCAAATAAGAAACCTCAAGCATTCGTGAATGAAGCTCCCAAGTAATATTTTTTGGTTTCTTTTGTCTTTAAACGATTTCTCAGTTATTGTTATTCTCTGTTTAATTTGTGTCTGTGAACTTCCAGGAGCAGTCCACTAAGTCCATTGAAGAGAAGCTCACTCCAAAATCCGGAGAGCGATGAATCTTTGTTCCTGTTCGTTTGTGGTCAGTATACAGATCTTATTTTTGTTGTTTTTAGGGGTCTACAGTGTTTCTGGACCCCAAGATCTTAAAGAAAATGAAGTTTGTATACTTAAAAAAACCGCAAGCCTTGAAGATCAAAGAGCTGGATGTATCATTCTGAGGCAAGAAGAATGTAAAGGTATAATCAGGAGTATGTTAAATGGATGTATGGTTGCTATTATGTATACTGCTACATTGTCATAGTCTTTATAGATGGCTGATAATGGCATCAGAACAATGGAATGGCACCATAATCAAATGAACATCTCATTAGTCTGTTTGCTTCTTGTGGATGTTTGGATGATCTCACAAAATATAGGTTTGCCATCTTTCAACATCTGAGTTCATCATACAAAATTGCCGATTTCATACTTCCAAGTTTCTTTGGCGTAACTTTTAACCTTTGGGGAAGTGGATATCTTCATTATAAAAGGCACAAAAAAATGCAGAGAGAGATTGCAATAAACCACTGGAAAAATCATAAACTAAAGCAATGTACAATGTTATTACATTCTTATAGTGCATACTGTAGAGGATATTGTCATTTTTTACGTGCATAACGGGTAGCTTTGGAAAAAGAAAACTTGAAAGCTCTCAAGTGGGATTGTTCCTAAAGTGGGATTGTTCTACGAGAAAGAGATAAATGCACGCATCCAAATGGAGTACAGTTAAATGGAGTACTCTTTTGCAATAAAATGAAAGACGTGAACAAGCTTGGGACTTTTAAGAATTGGCAAGCTCGATATCCGGGGAAAAAAGTGCATAGTCTTTCTAGATGGCTCATGATGGCATTAGCCATCCTTTCCACATTTCACAATGCAAAACAATGGAATGACAAATACCAAAATGAATGGAAGGTTCAAAACAATAGTGAAGCATACCTAAGATATTTGCTTAGGTTAATATGCAAGGCATCGACAAGGTTTATGAAAGAATATTTAACATCAAATATTGTGTGCACATGAACTCAAGTTTAAACATTGTAGATGTTGTATTTTTACTTATATCAAGGGAGATGGATCTTAGGCGTCAGTGCAACTTTAAGGCAACATCTATTCCTAGAGCATCAAGCAAGGAATAGAAAAGAAACATATCAACAAAGGCATCCTCAAAGAGCATCAAGCATCAAATCAATTTTGTGCTTGCATCAAGCATCAAATCAATGTTGTGCTTTGGGCCCTTGGGGGAGGTGGGTGTTGTGAGAAGATATGAAATCGCTAGAGATATTTTCCTCCTTAACAGGTTCCTAAGTTATAGCTCTTAAAGCCCAGGAACACCGGGGTTGGATACAAAAGTTGGCTTATTACTACACGCTTTTGTCATTTTTCACCAAAACATTTATGTGTTCCCAACTTATTCCCAAAAGAACTCAATATTTCTAGTGTCTAAATACGTTCAAGGTTGGTCAACATGAACTATGGCATAACCTTATGAAGTTTGATAAAGTTGGAGCATTAGTTGATTTTTTACATGTTGCTTACTTGGTTCTAAAATATAATATAAGGCATACATATCTCCATTATATCCTATATTATAAAATTATATTGAATGTCTGTTGTGTATGTCGCCCTAAATCTGGTGGTCTAGAATATTTTGCCCTAAAATTTTAACGGCCACGATAGCTCAATGGCAAGATTATGAAGCTCAAGACCAAGAAAAAACAAAACCCCGCTCTGGCGATGGCGATCTCCTCTTCAGCTCAGTGATAGCAATTTTGCAAGACAAAACGGCTTCAAGGCCGCTATGGCTATGTCATGCTATAGTAAAGGCGGCTAGAATTACGTGAACTCAAGGTTTAGTTTGTAAAAAAAGAAATAGGTTTTCCTCTAGCATCAGCTATCCGTTATTGCTTTTCGGAGCCATTACTTGGCAAAGAGCCACTTTAACCGGAGGGCTTCTCGCGAGGATGCTTGAATAAAGCAATGTTTTTCTTTCATAAAATGTTAGCATCGGCAAAAAACCTCAGCCATGTCCGGTTATGGCTTTTGCATCTTGACGGGTTTCTAGAAATTGCAGATGTCGCTCCGGTGATAGTATGGGCTTTTAAGCTTGAGATCCGATTTCAAACAATGAAATAGGAGAGTTTCGATGGATGAAAATGGGCCTCTTAGGAAGTTTATTATGCTTGCATAGTTGGGCTTGCAATAGCTTAGAGGTGGACGGAAAAGAACAACACAGAATGTTTAGAGGATGCTATAGCAGAAATCCTAGATCGATTGGGCATCTGACGAAGACATTCCATTCTTCCCGCAAATCGAGAGAGGCGCTACATACCCTTATAGAACCATTTGGTTGGAGCAAAGGACAAGCATCTTCCAAAGTAAGGATTTTCTTTTTCAGTTTTGTATCTATTTATTGCACGCTAATTAAATGTGTTTTACACTATTTTTAAAACTAAGATCTTTTAGCATAGTTGAATTTGCATATTGGAGCAAGATGAGATGTATTTTGTTACTGGTTCTGCAGTTCACATTTCCTTTTGAAGGTGTGTGTAAAGTTTTCAGATCCAATCGATTCACTTTTATGCTTTGTTCTATAACAAGTTCAAGCCCTCGTGAATCATGTGTTATTCAAATCACACGCTTGATGCAAAGCTTAGGCACACACGAGCATTTTTGAGGATGGATTCTTATAGACTCGGAACTCAAAACAATCTCGCTTATAAAAGTTCTCTAATTGTAAGGGCTCAGATAGTGTGTGTAGAAAGATTACCGCATGACATTATATGTCCACATTATCTTCTTTTCGCAAGCGACTACGCTTTAGTAACTCTTTGCCCAAAAGCACTTAACATGTTGTCTTACATTATATCATAGGCTTGCTCTTCCCTTTGAGCTTCTTTTATCTTGTTTGCGGTCCCTACATTTACACATGATGATGTGCACAAGATTTCAAACCTTGACTACCAAGTTATGAATGGAAATCCTTCCAATTTTTCAATGCCAAATTATGAATGGAAGTATCTGTGATTTTATGATGCGGTTGATCTTAATTAACACCTTCATGCTTCCATTTCTTAGATGAGTTTACTTCATGTTTAAGAGATGCCAATATGGAACAAGAAGTATGTTCCATTTATCCTGGGAAATGAAGTAGTACATACCAATACATGAGATGTTGCAAAAAAATTGCTGAAATGATGAGCTTACTTTATATTTAAGAGATGCCAATATGGAACAAGAAGTATGTTCCGTTTATGCTAAGGAAATGAAGAGATGAGAGATGTTGCAAAAAAATTGCTGAAATGAAATGAAATAATATTGGAGAGTACTACACTTAGAATACCAGAATATACAACTTTGACTTTTCTATAGTTATTCTCATGCTTTATTGTTGAACAAGCAAATTGTTTTAACCACCTTTGCATGCAAGTAGCAATAAGGCCTCTATGATATTGTACTCATTCTTAGACATTTGCATGCAAGTGCATCAAGTGTGTCAAATATTGTACTTATTCTTAGATTTCAAGTCTTTTGTAGTTATACAACAAAATATATACTTTCACAACCTTTTCTTGAATGCTAATGAGATATTAACTTTTGTCAGAAAACAAACAAACTTATTAATGATGCCAACACAATGACATGAATTTATTAATGACTAGCTAAGGTGCCCAGCGTTGCTGGGCATAGCTAGGAACTGTAAATGATATACTGGAGCAATCATTAAATGGATCCACGCTTTTAAAATTAGATAATCAAGAGCATTTCACCACATTTTCCACTTCCCCTTACCTTTTCTCTTTCCCTTTGCCTTTACTTTTTTTTTTCTATTTTTCCCCTGCCCCTTTTCCCTTTTTATATTTTCCAATTTACCTTTTTCTTTTTCCATTATTCCATTTCCCTCATTTCCCTTTTCCTCATTTTTACGCTTCCTGTTTTTCCTTTTTTCTATTTTCCCCCTTCCCTTTTCTCAATTTATGGTTGCCATTTTTTTACGCTTTTCTGTGCCTTTCCCCCCTCCTTTTCCCATTTCCCTCTTCCTCCTTTCCTCATGCCCTTTTTTTCCAAGTTTTTTTCTTCCCCTTTCCCTTTCCTTTCCTTTTTCCCTTTCTTTTCTCCCCACCTTTTCTTTTTTTTTTCCCCTTTTTCCTTCATTTTTTCTCCCTTCCCAAAGCCTTCCATTTTTCCTTTTTTCTAGTGTGCCCTTTTCCCCTCCCTTTCCCCCCTTTTTTTTTTTCTTTTTTGCTCTTTCCTTTCCCTTTTTCCATGTCCATTTTTCCTTCCTTTTTCCCTTTTCCTCATCTTTTCCCTCTTCCCTTTTTCCCATGTCCCTTTTTCTTCTATTTTCCCATGCTTTTTCTCTTTCAATCCTCTTTCCCCTTTCTTCACATTTTTCCTCTTCTTCCTCCTCCCCCTCCTTTTCCCTCTTTTCCTTCTCTTTTTCTTTTTCTATTTTGCTCTTCCTTTTGTTCACCTCCTTTCTATTTTCCCATTTTACCCCATTTTGCCTTTTCCATTTCCCCCTCCTCGCTTTTTTTTTTTTTATCTCCCCTTCCTTTTCCCTCCCCTTTTTTCACATTCCCTTTTTCCTTTTACCTTTTTCTTATTTTACTTTTCTCCCATCCCACCTTTTTCTTTCTTTCCCCTTCCCTTTTTCTTTTGAATTCTTTTTTACCAATGACCTTTTTCCCTTCCTTTTTCCTCCTCTCCCAACCCTTTCTCTCTTTTGCTTTTTTTCGTGCCCTTTTCCCTTCCATTTCCCTCTCGACTGCCTCCTTTTTCTTTTATTTTTCCTTTTTCTTTTTCTCATGTCTTTTTTGCTTCCTTTATTTCTCTTTCCCTTTTACGGTGTTCTTTCTTCCTTCCCTTTGCCCCCCTTTCCCTCTTCTCGTGGTCTTTTCCTTGCCTTTCCCTCCCTCCTGTGTTCTTTTCCTTTTCCTTTTCCATGTCCTCCCCCTCCTTTCTCTCTTCCTTTTTCCCTTCTCTTTTCCTCCTTTTCTCTTCCTCTTTTCCCCATGCCTTTTTCCCTTTTCCCATCTTTTTCCTTTTCCCTTTCCCTTTCAGCTTTCTACTTTCCTCACCCCTTTCCTTCTCGTCCTTTTTTGCTCTCCCCTTCCCCCTTTCTCTTCCTTTACCTTTCCATGCCCCTTTGCTTTCCCGCCCATTTTTCCCTTTCCCTTTTTTCCCTTTTCTTTTTTTTCGTTTCCCCTTTCTTTTCCTTTCTTTCTTTTTCCCTCCCCTTTCCCACTTTTTCCCTTTTTTTCCCTTTTCCTTTTCCTTCAACCATTTAACTGTTGGATTGCACAAATTATATTGAAGCAATGATCAAGATGAAATTTTGGTTGAAAACATGCACACGTCATCTTCACCGTTGATCCATCAAATCCTCAACCGTCCGATCTAGGGCACCATTCACAACGGACATACGGTATAATTTTATAATATAAGATGCCCACACAATGACAGAAATTTGAATACTATGGTTTTGAAGGTAGTTTATTGATAGTAATTAATTCATGACACCTAAGTTATTTGGGATCAATTAGAAATATGAACCAAAGCTATTTTTGAAGTACTTTAGAACAATATGAGTTGTTCCGGAGGCACCAAACAACAAATATTGGGTTTGCAAATACGGTGGCGTCAAAGAGGGCGGATGAAGAGATTGCAACATACATGGATCCATTTGAGTAAGTTCATTGGCAGGTTCTGGGTTAAAGTTACAGACATACTCAGGCTTATCATTTATAGGTTCATGACACTGAACCCAAATATTGCCTTTACATTATTTATTCTAATGTGAAGACAAGAGAAAATAATAATGTAAAGGGAAGAGAATTGTAGGCATGCCAACATTGAAACTGCATCAAGGTCTCTATGATATAAAATACTATACAAATTTTGAAGCCCAAATTGCATATCATTAATGCCATATGAATCCATGTTGAACCCAATAACTGCCTCATAGCCCAGCAACGCTGGGCACCATTACTAGTCTTATATTATAATGTTATACCGTATTGAATGGATCAAGCCCTAATTTGAATGGCTAAGAAAAGGGAAAGAAAAAAAGGGCATGGGAAAAAGGGAAAGAAAAAAAGGGCATGGGAAAAAGGGGAAGAAGAAAAGGGCAACGAATGGGGAGAAGGGAAGGTAAAATGGCATGGGAAAAAAGAAAAGGAATAGAAAAAGGAGGGGGAAAGTGAAGGGAAATAGGGCACTGACTGAGAAAAAGGGAAGACGGAAATTGTAGGGAAAGGAAAGGTAAGGGAAAAGGGGAACAGGAAAAGGATGGGAAGAAGGAGGGGACGAAAAAGAAAAAGTGGGGCAAAGAAGAATAGGGAACATAGAAAAAAGGCACAAGAAAAAAGGAAAAAAGGAAGGGGGAAAGGGCACGGGAAAAAGGGGAAGAGAAAAGGGGTGAAGAAAGAGGAAAAGAGAAGCAAAAAGGGCATCGATAAAAGGATGGAAAAAAGGTTAGGGGAAAAGGTGAGGGAAAGAGGGACGGGGAAAGGGAGAAAGGGAAATGGAAAAGGAAAAGGGGAAAGGAAAAGGGATGAGAAAAATGAAAAAGACAACACGGAATAAAGAAAAGAGAAAGGCAAAAGGAGAAGCAAAAAATGACATGGGAAAAGGGAGAAGAAGGAAAGGCGAGGAAAGGAGAAAAGGGAAGGGCAAAGTGGCTTGAGAAAAGATAAAGGTAAAGGGAATTAAAAAGAGGGGAGAAAGGGAAGGGAAAAAGGGCAATCAAGAAAGGCGTAAGAAGGGTAAGGGGTGGAAAAGGAAGAAAAGGAAAGAGAAAAGAGGGAAATAGTAGGGAGAAGGGCATGGAAAAACAAAAATGAAGGGAAAAAACAGGAAAGAGAACCTAGGAGAAAAGAGGGAAAAGGAAAAGGTAAAAAAAGGAAGGGGAAAAGGGCAAGGGAAAAAGGGAAGAGGTAAAGGTGAAGAGAGGAAAAGGAAAATTTTAAAACACCATTGAAAAAGGGGAAGAGAGGGTGAGGAAGGGGAAAGGGGAAGGAAAATGGCAAGGGAAAAGAGAAAGCATAAGGAAAAAAAAAAAAAAAGGAAACTAAAAAAGGAACTTAAAACTGAAGAGGGAAAGTTTGGGAGAAAGGAGGAAAAGGAAAGGGAAAAGGGGATCAAGAAAAAGGTGAAGAGAAAGGAAAGGGAAAATGGCATATGTGAAAAGCGTAAAAGGGAAAGGAAAGAAAAAAGGGGGGGGAAGGGACCCGGGAAAGGGGAGCTGGAAAATGGAAGGAGGAATGGGCAAGGAGAACTTGAAAAGAGGGAAAGGGTGAAGAAAGGGAAAAAAAAAGAAGGAAAAAAAAAAAAGGGAAAAAGGGAAAAAAAAGGGGAAGAGGGAAAGGGTGGGGAAAAGAATTCATGCACATGAGAAAAAAAAAAAATGCATAGGAAAAGGGAAAGCGACAGGGGAAAGGGAAAGGAAAGGGAAAAGGGAAAGCGAAAGCATGAGGAAAGGGAAAAAGGGCATGAGGGAAGAGGAAAAGGAGGAAAGGAGAAAGAAAAAGTCCATAAAGAAAAGAGAAAGGAAAAGGGAAGGGAAGCGGGGCCAGGGAGGGGTTGTGGGGGGATGTGTGGAACAAAGGAAAAAGGAAAAGAAAAGAAAAGAAAAGAAAATTGTAAGAAAAATAAGGAAAGGGGAAAAGAAAAGGGTAAAAACGGGATAGAGCAAATGGCAAAGGGTACAGAAAATAGTGGCGTGTGTAACAATGATGTACTTTTGGGTTATTCTCTCATTGGCATAGTGTATCATTTACACAGCTTATGCCCAGCAACGCTGGGCATCGTTCCTATTGACTAAGAAGTATGAATGATTCGTAATATGTGACCCTGCCAAATTACGCCAAATTACTCTCTTTTTCTTTCTCTTTTCTCTTTTTTGCAAAATATGCCAAATTACTGTTGGATTATATTGAACAAAAACAAAGGTTTCATTAGGCAAAACTAGCTAACTGCATTAGGCATATAAATGAGCTATAAATCTTGTGTTCTTCGATTCTTTTGCTCCCAAATCTATTACAAGTTAGTTTATGGTTTTCTATAGAATACGTCATAGAGATAGATTTAGCAGATGTATGAATTTTGTGGGATTGTTCTTATATACGGCTAGTTGTAAGGTTGATAAAAAAAAAAAATCCTTTTTGAGTTGCCTACCATTCTTGTTTCTTACTTAAAAGAAAAACGCAAACCATCCTAGTGTCTCAGGTGAAAATACAAATATAGCAATGACCATGTGGCCTAATGGACAAGGTGCTCGCCCCGAGCAAGAGATTATGGGTTCGAAGTCCATCTTGGTCGGTTTGTTTTATGAGCCGCGCGTTTACACTTCATGAACTCGCTTCGGATAACCGCGAAGTTGTACCACAACTATAGTTTGATCGAGCAATGATAACGCTTTAAGGTTTGATTGATTAAGCTGTAAACCCTCTATAATTTATCTCTAAGTATGATTGAGGTTTGATCGAGCAAGGCATAGATTTATGTCTAAATAGAATTAAGGTCTTATTGCGTATCAACGCAACCTCAGAAGTTGTGCTACAACTAAAGTTTCATCAAGCAAGGATAACCCTCTAAGGTTTGATCGAGCAAAGCATCACCCCTCTATGAATATATGTCTAAATACGCTCAAGGTTGGTCAACATGAAGCATGGCATAACCTTTATGAAGTTTGATAAAGTTGGAGCATTAGTTGATTTTTACATGTTGCTTACTTGGTTCTAAAATATAATATAAGGCATACATATCTCCATTATATTGATTAAGAAGTAGGAGGATTCGTAATATGTGAACCCGCCAAATTACACCAAATTACTTTTTTTTTTCTTTTCTTTTTCCCTTTTTAAGTAAATACGCCAAATTATCAAGGATTATATTGAACAAAACCAAAGGTTTCATTAGGCAACACCAATCAGACCTATATAAATGAGCTATAAATCTTGTGTTCTTAGATTCTTTTGTCCCAAATCCATTACAAATCTTATATTATAATGTTGTGTAATGGACCACCTAATCTGACGGTTTGATTCATTCGTACACGTGGCATCATCCTAACCTTTCCTTGCAACTTACCTTCTTTTAGGGTTTTTAGGGTTGTACTTTACAAACCGGAGCTGCTTGATCTTCGCTCATTTGGCTAGGAATCCAATTTTACGTGAGGCCGAGCCATTCCTGTGATTGCCCAAGGTTTGATGGATGCCCAGCCAAAGCCAAAGGCAGGTTTGTCGGATACCCAAAGGAAAGATTGAATCTATAGTATCCAAAGGAAAGGTCTAATCTATATTTCTATATTTTGTTCTTCAAAGGCCGATTCTATATTTTGTGTTTGAATGGATACGAATTTGGCCTGTGGAAAGATCAATTCCTATTTTTCGCTCTTTCGCTAGGCGGAAAGTTTTCCGCTTCTTTGCCATGCCGCTATCCCTTTTTGAGAAAAAAAAAAATAAGGTATGTGTTGTTTTGTTTCCATGGATATGGATCCGACTTCTATTCATGCTTCAAATTTCATGCACTTGCATTTTCGTGATTGGATCTGATTGGATGTGTTCAAGCTTCCCTTTGAAACGCGGGATATGGGGTATGGAGCCGCTTTCTCCATCCTGGGCATTCCACAAAAAATCGGTATAGCTTCCAACATGAAACGGATTTGTGGGTTCTACAGCCATGGCAACCCCCAGATGCTTTCTCGCCTTTCCTCGTCCCCCTTGCTCAGCCATAAAGAACTTGCATATATGTTGATCACCGCCCATCTCGTTGGATTTGCCATGATAGCCTTTTTAAAGAACCCATGAGCTCGCGACAAATAAAAAAAAGATATCGTATTCAATAAACACTAACTCATCATCCATGTTCAACATATCGCTTCAAAAGTTTACCTCAAGTGATAGGGTTGTGGCATTGAACTAATTATAATTTACATGTTTACAGCCTGCGCACGTAACCCGGCGCGTAAGAAGTGCTAGACTTTTGGAGTTGGAATGGGAATCTTTGTTACGCCTCCAAAGACCGATGCGCAGATGCTTACAGAGATAGAACTTCAATAGTACTTGGCCCCGAGATAGGTATAAGAGTAAATCCATGTCTCACACTAACTATGATGGGGTTGCGCAAAGAAGGTGGGGCCTTACTCATCATAATCGAAAGTGTTGCATGATTGTTGTCAAGCATGCATGGATCAGGCCAGAGGGGCCAAAACCAGTGAAAAGAAATGCAACGTGATGGGTGTTTTATCTTGCGCAGAATGGCCGCTTTTCCCGACATTTATGAACATACACCAAGAGCGCCGGCTGAAACAGTAATGGACTCGCTATTTTTTCCGTAGGGCTACCTTTTACTTTCTAATGAAAACATCTTTTCATGCTTGCATTTTTCTTTCTTATTGAACTTATTTGACATTCACGTAACTTTCTCAAATGATTAGTGTGCTTTTATTGATTGTCTATATGTTTTTTATAATATACAAAACCATACTTGATGTTTGAGATCTCTTATGTCGAAAATTGTGCAAAGATATGATCATGCTTTAAAAAATATGTAGGAATCAAAACGCCTCTCTCACGTAATTAAAATGGGTTCGTGCTATAGCGAGCTCGAAGATGCAGAGCAAATTTGACAGCTTGCGTAATAGGAACTTTTTGTTGGAGTATTATGATCACAGCTTTATACCCAAAGAAGGACTTACTGAAGCTCTTTTTAGAGAAATACCAGAGCAAAATGTTGTTTCATGGAATCTTTTTGTACTCGAGGTCTATGTCTACGCTTTGTAGGTTCTACATTTTGTAACAACCCAATCTTCTTCTACTCTATTTTCCACATAGATATAGTTAAACATGTTGTCACATATGCTAACAAGAAAGGCGTGTGGAAGAAACCGCATAAGGCAAATCTACTAAAAAGGGTATCTTCAAAAAGAGGCCTAAAGTCGCCATCGATTTGCAAGCAAAGAAAGGATTTTCGTGGTCCCAGGCTTAGCATGCCGATAGATGAGATCAATTTTGTCATAATACTCATAATCATCCGTTCTAAGTAGCCGATAATGTGAGCCACCAAAATCTTAAGAGTACTTCTCCATCAATAGGTACCATATGTGGTATAGTACCCAAATCTAAAGAGGCTTCTTGCATCAAAGACCGCAAGAAGACTATCCTCTTTAGAGACTCTATATTGAGATTGATAGGCTTAGAACTTAACATACCAAGGTCCCATGCTCATCTTTTGAGATTCGAAGAAATCGCCTCGAGATGAAGGTGTCCGAGGTAATCGATTCCTCTTCTCTAGACACCATTCTTCTTGCATCGAGTTTCGCTAAACCAATTTCCCATCAAGACCGCCGCAATAAATATGTTCTTAGAATTTCCTCGCCAGATCCACAACCGTAAATGCCCGATATCCAAGAATCAAACGGATCCCTTCTCGAACATGAAAAGAAGTCACCCTTCATTGATGCCGATTTTGCGTAATAGACACCATTACGGTTTTGAAGCCGGAGGGCATATACTACATCATGCCTCCTATTGAATAGGGCAAGAAATTTGCAAGAAGAATCATGACAGATACCATCAAGGAAGGTGTGCATGCAAAAACCTCGCCGGAAAAGCCATACAAAGGACGAATGCGCCTCCGGCACAAGGTTTTAAGTCGTGAAGATTCGGTTCCCAGATAAAGCATGGCGATGCGGTATGGCTTTGAAGGGTCCTGATCATAAATACCATGGAAGAAAAAGCCTTCTTAATGGAGCAGCTCGCTATCCCCTCAGAATCGTCATCTTTCATGAGCTTTTTTCTCGTGCTTCTTTTTAAATCTCTCAAAGAAAGTGAAATACCCACGTGATCCTCGACACCGCCATGTTAGATCGCATATTGTCTATAGTTGAAAACCATTCGAGCTGCAAATTAAAAATCGTGAAAAGACAAGCACAAGTTGAACAAAAAAGATCCCAACATCTCGTATACAATTTGGGTATCATAAGTAAGCAAATGGGTTTGGATCAAAAAATTGGATTATGAGATGCAAATGGAGATTTGATAAGAAAAAATTGGATTATGAGACATCTAAGAATGGCATTGGACTTTATGGTAGTCACAAATGTTCTTTGGGGACTAGATAGCAAGACCATGTGAGCAAATGATAATGTACTGAAATATCCATATTATTTAGTGAATATCCATGTTATATAGTACTGTAATATTAAAGGCATTCTTTTATTCTTTTTGTGTATGTCTTCTATCAACACAAAGCTAAACATGTATCTAGATGTGTAAATAGAATAGAATAGAAAAAGGCATGTTATATGGAGAATTATCCATGTTAATAAGAGCTACACAAAGTACTTTGCAATGTTAATGAATGTTATCTTATGCATGGATGGACAAGAAAATCAACATCTAAAACATTATATCATCCTCAAAGAAGGCCAACCATAGAACTATATCATAGCTAAAACGTTATATCATCCTCAAAGAAGCAACCATAAAACTACATTATAGGAGTTGTTACTGCAAGATTGGAAAGAGGTGGTTTGTTAGATCTCTAGCAACAAACTTTGAAGATAGCATTTATAAGAGTTGTGCAACAACGCAAAACCTAAAGCATTTAAGTAGGATCTATTAAACCTAAAGCATTTAAGTAGGATCTATGATGTCCCTCATATCTATGCAATGACAGGCTCTGGTTCAACTATTCGGTATTTCAACTATTCACGCAATTGAATAGGCAACATTTCTAAAAGTCCAAAGATATACGCAACACAACTATTCATGTACATCACCAGGAACTTCCATCGATGGTGGGCAATTACATATATCAAATAGAATAGGCAAATTACAAAAGTAAGAATTGCATAGCGATGGGCTCACTTTCTCCATTGCAGCCCAAAACATTTATCGCCTCTCAACTTACACCCAGCAACGCTGGGCACCATTACTAGTTAGTTTATGGTTTTCTATAGAATATGTCATAGGGATAGATTTAGCAGATGTATGAATTTTGTGGGATTGTTCTTATATACGGCTAGTTGTAAGGTTGATAAAAAAAAAAAAAAATCGTTTTTGAGTCAGGTTTAGATGGTTGCCTACCATTCTTGTTTCCTACTTAAAAGAAAAACACAAACCATCCTAGTGTCTCCGATGAAAATCCAAATATAGCAATGACCATGTGGCCTAATGGACAAGGTGCTCGCCCGAGCGGAGATTATGGGTTCGAGTCCCATCTTGGTCTGGTTTGTTTTTGCGCGCCAAGGTCGACACTTCATGAACTCGCCGGCGACATAACCGCGAAGTTGTACCACAACTATAGTTTGATCGAGCAATGATAACGCCTAAGGTTTGATTGATTAAGTCAGAAACCTCTATAATTCATTTCTAAGTATGATTGAGGTTTGATCGAGCAAGGCATAATCCCTCTATAGATTTATGTCTAAATAGAATTAAGGTCTTATTGCAGACGACGCAATAAAGAAAAGTTTTGCTACAACTAAAGTTTCATCAAGCAAGGATAACCCTCTAAGGTTTGATCGAGCAAAACATCACCCTCTATGAATATATGTCTAAATACGCTCAAGGTTGGTCAACATGAAGCATGGCATAACCTTATGAAGTTTGACTCAAGTTGAGCATTAGTTGATTTTTTACATGTTGCTTACTTGGTTCTAAAATATAATATAAGGCATACATATCTCCATTATCCTTTATTATAAAGTTTTAGTGTATGTCGCATAAAACCCTAAACTTTCGACTCTACCATATTACTCCTAATCAACTGGCCCAAAGTTATGCCAGAAAAAAGGGTTTCGACGCCTTAGGGTTCGAAAGCAACTCGGCCCTCCATAGCTCCCAAGAAAGACAGTGGCATCTTTTCCGACTTCGCTCACACACATTGGGCACCTGTTTTTACCCAACCGCAGAGGCATTAGAACTCACCAGAATAATGGAAACCTCCATTTGCTTTTCGACCCACGCCTTTTGCATCGTCAGCCATAGCTCCCCGAAGGCATTAATGGGCTCTAATTTCTTTTTGATTCTGCAGACACCGTGGTGGGGCGCTTGCACATGGATCCTAGCTTTGAAGCTGCATGTCTATGGCGCGCATTCAATGCATGGGGGTGTATGTTTTCCGCACTTAGGGCTCGATCTTTCAAACCAATCGATTTTGGAAAATGAAAACCGAACAAAAATTACTTGCTAGGGTCAGGATCGCTGATACTCCTACAATTTAAGAAATAGAAAGCTTTGGTGAGGGTGATCTTTGATCCAGTGAAGTTCCCCGCTCTAGGTTCTATAGTTGCCTTTGAATTCTCAAGCAGCGATTGAGGAGATGACTAGGAGTTGCAAACATGTGATAGAAGGAGATAGAAGGAGATTCCATCACAACTTGCCTTTGTATATAGTTTGGCTATCGGCGAGATTGAGAGATGTCTTTCACAATCGACCCCAATTTTGGTCCACAGCTTGTTTTTACTTGTACTGGCAGTTGTTTTATGCCAAAACAACACCGAATGGCCCCAAAAGTCCACGCGGGTCGCTTATCCTGATTTGCACAAAGAGACAAGGGTTTTTTAAGCGTAATTTCTACCGCGGTTTTTTGGCACCCTTTTTTGGTCAACGGTCCTTTTTTTTCACCGTTGTTTTTTGCAAATTTTGTCAACGCAGGTTTTTCTTTGACCGGACTGGGTTTTTTCACGAGCCATACGTTGTTGTTCATCAAAATAACACGCTGGTGTAGATATTACTACACGTGATAAACTTAAATTACAACGCCAAAGTAAGATGGTTTGTTAAAAATAATTACATGTCGCTTAACCAAGTACCACCAAGCTACTTTAAATCTAGCTATTGTTTTTAATGCTACTATCTATTGTTTTTCTAAAATAAAGACATGTAAAAAGCACTATTAGTACAATAAAGAAAAAAAAAAAGATGTTTCCAATGTGTCTTTAGGCCAATGAAATATCGACATCGCGGCATACTTTTAAAAAATATAACTAATACAATATAATACAATATTGGCACGCGTCATAATTTGTTAAAAATAAAAACATTTTTTCGACAATATTATTACTTTTAAATGTGATTTTTAACCAATGAAATATTAACACATGGCATACTTTTTTAAATAACAAAGCACTATTTTAACTAATGAAATGTAGACACGCAGTGCACAATTGAAAAAAAAATTAGTATATACCACAATTTAAAAGTCAATATATCTATGGATCCTTTATTGATTTTGTTTATTTCAAAATAAAGAAGCCTTTTGGGAATCGAACCCAAACAAACCCACATGGCATAATAATATTAGATTGTAAGATTCTATCACTAATTAATAAGGTAATGGAGGTATCAACCATTAGATACAAATAATTTAGATGCCACTTAAAACCATTGAAATTCATAGAATTCATAATTTTGAAAAGCGTAAAAATGCATTACAATGCTTTAGATGGAAATGATGTTCCACTTTTGTTAATTTTGATAAGAAACGGTCTTGGATCCATTACTTTCAAGATCACTTCAGATCCGCGACAAGGAAAAATAATCATGTTCAAAAATGCCTAGATCATGCAAAATGAAACAAGTTCAATGATTTTACCTGCTTTAGAATCAAGAATCATGTTAAGCTTCATTCGCATGGTCATGTTTAGAGAACAACGATGACTGGGCTTCCTGCTTACTTCAACGTATTTCAACCGGTTTTTGAAGCCGTCTAATAGCTTGTCCCTTTAAGTTTCACTACAGTGATTCAGTTGTGTGTCACATTTACTATCGCCCTGAGACATGTATTCAATCCTTTCCTTTATGAGGTAAGTTGCGTTTTTCTCCCCGACCCCAAAATAAGACAAAGACCTCGCAAACAGAGTCACCTAATATCATTTAAAGAACAACCTCAAATCTAACACAAGGTCAATTACCTTAAAGACAAAAACTAGCCGAGATCTTACCTACTTTATCTCTAAGCTTTGGTTGCTAATCGAAGCCTGTGTGCTAAGAACCCTATCCAAATCCTTTGTCGCTTGAGATACCATTTCCGCTACCAACCGGGAAGTTAAAATGTAAGGACTAGAGATCAAAACATAAGAAAAATAGATAATGCCGCCACCGCCATCAAGCTCATACGCCCGCTATAGCTCGCTGGGTTTTCCTTTGTCAAAAGTCGCATGCTACCATTAGGCACAAGATCTATTCGATGCTGCTATTAGGGCAAGACGACCGCCATACCCATACAATTGCTTGATCCAACGATTTGCGGTGCCCGCAGATCCATACCCACAGATCGTTCCCGCCCAAATCCAAATATCGATCGTAAACGACATGCCCGCCGAGGTTATGCCGTAAGGACCAAATAAAACCCACAAAATCCAACAACCGAGCCCATAATCAGCTATGCATGGCCTACTCAATCCCGACGCAGAATGTAATAATGGTTACAAAACCGGCGTTAGTGCAAGTTTCTAGGGCCAAGATTGAAGCTCGAAAGTGCCATCCTAAGCTAGATTTTTCAAAACTCTAGGCGCCAAGAATGAAGCTCGCCATCGCCAATCTCGTAAACACAAAGCTACAAAACCAAAGGCCGCTTTCGCAACAATAGGATTGCGTGACGCTGATCTAATCTAAGCCGCTGGTGAGTAAAAATATTAGCCGCTGGATGCAATTTAAATTATCACTTAATATTCCCCGTGATATATTTATTTGCATCTTTGTCCGTGGTTTTGTTTGCAAATTTTTGTGTTGAGCGATACCAAAATTTTTGACATGAGAAATGTGCGCAGAGTGATTATTTGTTGCTCTAAAATTTCCACAAAAAATTAATACGAAGGATTTCTTTATATTATGCTTCAATATTAGTGCACGCTTGAAACATCAGAATCCTCAAGGGTAGGTGGAATTCCCGGGTTAGTATATCAGGTTATGTTTAAGAAACCGTGGTTAATGGAAGTCAAGTGGTGCCGCCTAATACCCGGCCAGTTGTTTTAGCGTAATAGTCCCTAATCTTCCCCAAAGTGTTGGCATCCATAAACTACATTTAATCCTTCCTTATAAATGTAATCCTTCAGCATGTGCGAATGAGTTCAAAGATTACTTGTCATGTTTCATATCCCGCAAAAAAATAGGGTTTTCCAATAATGTTGCACCCCGTCTCAACTGGCCTCGAGCTTTGGTTTTAACATTATCCAGCCTGTGCACACCCTCGAACTGCCAGCTTCTGGGCTTTCCACAACTGCCGCCGCTTCCCCTAATCAAAGATCTCGCATCTAGAGCAAAGTTTCAAGATGGAGCAGTGGGGGTCGGGAGTTTTGCAAAAACATAGGCACTGCGACTTATCCAGCCCCTACAAATGGCAAGCCATCTTTCTTTTAGGAACTACGCGCCAAGAATGCCATCCAAACATTCCTACAGGATATGTTTGAGCCACCTTGGCATGCTTGAGGCACCTAGGCACCAACATGCCACTCTTAGGCTCAAACATGCTGCTGCGGCTCAAACATGTCAAGGCTCAAACGCAGCTCAACATGCCAATATGTTAGCCAAAACACGCTTGCAGTTTCAACATACACTCTAGGTCTAACATACAGCAGTGGCTCAAACATACTCACCTGTGCCCTAACATGCCATGTGGGCTCAAACATGCCACTGCTCAAACACAAGGTGGCTCAAACATGCCATGTTCCAAATACGCCACCCAGGTCTAACATGCCAAGGTGATGCCACCTAGCACCAACATACACCTAGGCTCAAACATGCTATGGAGCTAAAGATGCCAGCGGGAAGCCCAACACTTCCAGGTTCCTTAACATGTTAAGGTGGCCTGCAGCCAAGGTGGCTCAAACATGCCATGTGGGTTCAACATTACATTTGAAAGCTTAACATGAAAGGTGGCTCAAACATGCCTGGGCCATCATGTCCAAATCATGCCCGAGCCACCTTGGCATGTTGGCTTCAGGGCATGTTGGAGCCACTGCAGATGTTTGAGAGCCACCTTGGCATGTTTTGAGCCTAGGTGGCATGTCGTTGTGCCACCTTGGCATGCTGGGAGCCCACGTGGCATTATATGTTTGAGCCTAGGTGGTAGACAGTTGGAGCCTAGGCATGTTTGGAGCCACCTTGGTATGCTTGGAGCCTAGGTGGCATGTTGGAGCCACCTGGCATGTTGGAGCCTAAGTGAGCCCTGCATGGCATGCTGGAGCCTAGGTGGCATGTTTGAGCAACCTAGGAATGTGTTGGAGCCCATGTGGCATATTTGAGCTACCTTGGCAAGTTGGGAGCATAGGTGGTATGTTGGAGCTCAAGGTGGCATGTTTGAGCATGTTGGAGCCTAGTTGGCATGTTGGAGCTTACCTTGGCATTTTTAGCCTAGGTGGCATGTTTGAGCCCACCTTGGCATGCTTTGAGCCACTCAGCATGTTCAGCCTAGATGGCACGCTGGGATCCACCTTGGCATGTGGAGCTACCTTTGGAGAGCGTTTGAGCCTAGGTGGCATGTTTGGAGCCACCTTGGCATGTTGGAGCCCACATGGCATGTTGGAGCCTATGTGGCATGCTGGAGCCTACTGCAGCATAAGCCTGGAGCCACCTTGGGCGTGTTTGAGCACGCTTGGAGCCAGGCATGCCTTGAGCCAACTTGGCATGCTGAGCCATAGGTGGCATGTTGGAGACCACGCGGCATGTTTGAGCCACCTTGCATGTTGGAGCCCACGTGTGATGCTTGAGCCACCTTGCATGTTGCTATTAGGTGGTACAAGTTGGACCTCGCGGCATGTTTGAGTCTTTGTACCGCCTTAACGACAAAACACTTTGGATTTCTACACTGGCCGATCACAGACACTTTATGGGAGGGATATGTTCTCCCGCATGCATCTTGAATTTTCTTGAGCCCGCCAAGCAAGTTACTTGAATGGAGAATTCAATCTACGCGATAGGAAATCGGTTCCTGTGAAGGGTGCATTGGCATTTGCTCCTCCCTGAGGAGCAATCGGTAGAAAGCCTACCGTAAATCCAAACCCTATTTCGGCCGCTTTATTGTTTGTTTTCAATCGCACTTTTCACTATGTCTCGCGTAATCAATAAACTCGACTTCCATAACGAAACTCATACAAATTCCAGCAACGCATTGTGGTTTACGCTTGAGGCCATAATACCTCAGCCAGATTGACCAGGATCTGCATCAATGTCATGAAGTAGTGGGAGCATGCTGACGCCGTAAGACTCCGAGCCCTAAAACCTTCCAGAAGAAGTTCGTCCCAAAGGTCCTCTCTCGAGGGTCCTCGCCACGGACGTGGGCAACTCTCCCACCCCCGAATCGCGGATCCGACTTTTCCAATCCGCCTCAAACATCGACATTACCCTAGAGACTGAAGTTTCGCGGGCGTAATATCTCAATTCTTGCTCCTAAGCCAAAGCAGCTCTGCGTCCAACATGTTCAGAAGGAATTGGCCTTACGCGAGGGTGCGTAATACCGCCATGCAGAGTGGTCTGCATCTTTGCCGCAAAATGACCGTAACTTGGTCCCTGTGGTAATTTTCGTTGTTTCTGACGCATATGCATGCAAGCCAAATTCCATTCCGGAGCCTTTGCATCGCCTTTAACGACAAAATACTGCTTCTACACTACGCATCGCAGACACTTTTAAGTGAGGGATATGTTCTCTGACAGATCTTGAATTTTCTTGAGCTCCTGCCAAGCAAAAGTTAATGAATGGAGAATTCAACTATTTGATAGGGAAACTGCAGCCTCGAAGGAGGCATTGGCATTTGCCCTCCTGAGGAGCACCTGTAGGAAGTCATTTCTGTGAAATCCAAACCCTATTTTGTCGGGCTTATCGCTTGTTTTCAATCGTTTCACCATGTCTCAAGTGTACCGACAAAACTGACTCCATAACGTAAACCCTACAATAACCTAGCAACAATACGTGGTTTACATTTTGGAGGCCATACCCAGCCAGATTGGACCAGATCTTGCAATACGCTGAGGTAGTGGGAGGGCGCTGGACGCCGTAAGACGGAGCCCTAAACCTTCCGTGGTTGAAGTTCGGCCCCAAAGGTCCTTCTCGAGGGTCCTTGGCCACGACGCAACTCTCCCACCTCCCGGGAATCGTGATCCTGACTCTTCCACCCGGACCAAACATCGCATATTACCCCGAGATCCAAGTTTCGTGGGCGTAAGACCACCCCCGCTCCCAAGCTAAAGTAGTCACATGTCCAACACGCTTTAGTGAATTGGCCTTAGCTAGAGGGTGCAGACATCGCCATGTAGAGGGTTCAGGTTTTGTCGCAAAAGAGGAGTCCCTAGGTAATTTCGCTACTGTTTCTGGACGACATGGCTAAGCCAAATCTCCATTCCGAGCCTTTTGTACCTCGTAACGACAAAACACTTGGGTTTCTACACTACGCATCAAGCAGGATACTTTGCGAGGGATCTCCTGGACAGATCTTTGAATTTTTTTGAGCTCGCCAAGCAAGTTAATACCTGGCTAGAGAATTCAACGGCTGATAGGGAAATCGGTTCCGGGAAGGGAAGTATTGGCATTTTGCCCTCCCGTGAGGAGTACCGCAGGAAAGCCTCGCAGAACCTTTGTAGGATGTCCGCCTCCGGGTCCGCCACCTAGGCTATAACATGCCAATTGGCCGCAACATGCCACGGAGCTCCAACATGCCAAGTTAGCCCAACATGCCACCTAGGCTCAAGCATGCCAAGGTGGCTCAACATACCCAGGCTCCAACATGCCATCACGGGCTTCAACATGCCAATGAGGCTCCAACATGCCAACTAGGCTCCAACATGCCTCGCAGGAGCTCTAGTGCATGCCAATGAAGCCTCCAACATGCCACCTAGGCTCCAACATGCTGTGGCCCAACATGCCACTCTAGGCTCAAGTATGCCACCTAGGCACTCCAAGTGGTGAGACATGGCATGCCTGGCGTAAGCAAGGCTGCTTTGACTAGGCTAAAAATGAAAGTGATGCCCATTCTTGGTCTTTTCTACTTGGGTGATGCTGGCAAAATTTTGGGGTGACATGGCTAGATGGTGGTGACGTGACTAGGACTTTTATGCAAGAAATATGATAACCTTTGAAATTTTGTAGAGTGAGTTTGGCAAGGATAAAATAGAAGGATCTTGAATCACAAGCCCCTTTCCAGCGAAGGAGTTCGAAAAGCATGCTGCGCTAGGGGATTCAATTTCATCTCCCGCATGGTCCCTCAGAGCATACACAGAGAACTCCATGCAAAGTTTCTATGTGAGTCTCCGCTCTTGACGCTGAGATGGGGAACCCTAGCAAACCCTAGGTTTGATAGGGTTTACATTCCGGGATGCCCGGCTTAGTCTGCAGGGCCCGTGATCCACGCGGAATACCCGCGGCCGGATTACCCTCATGGCACTCGGAGACAGAGCTGCCTTTGCAAAGATAAGCTTTCGAGACTTCTTCACGCCCTCTTTCCAAAGGAAGGGAGTTCTGAAAAGCATGCCGGGCAGGGGGATTCACCTCATCTCCTGCATGGTCCCCGTATATACAGAGAATCTGGCGCAAGTTTCGATGTGAGTCTCCGCTCTTGATGCTGAGATGTAAACCCTAGCAAACCCCTAGGGTTTGATAGGTTTACATTCCCCGATGTTCGGCGACTCCAGAGGGCCTGTGATCCCGGTGATCCGACGTGGAATACACGCGGTCGATTACCCTCATGGCGCTCGGGAGACGAGCCAGTTCTTCTGCAAAGACAGCCGAGACTCCTTCGCCGTGCTTCCCTTTCCGAAGGGAGTTCGAAAAGCATGTCGGGCACAGTGGGGATTTGAATCACCTCCTGCATGGTCCCCGTGAGCATACACAGAGAACTCCATGCAAAGTTTCTGATGTGCTGTCTCCTACCTTGATGCTCGAGATGTAAGGGTTTCTGTAGGATTTTACATTCGATGTTCTCCTCGATCAAGAGGGCCGCGGAACTTGTCCCTGTGGTAATTTCGGCAGCCTGCATGACATGGAGAGGTCGATCGCCAATCCGTAAAGGCCTCCATGCCCCAAAATAAAAACGTGGTCTAAACTCCTCGTTGTGTACAATCTGCACATCCCAATCAAAAATCGAGGGTCTAAAGCTCAAATCTTCGAAATAAATGGGATTTTCCTTGATGCCAGCTTACTTGGCAAGCCACCGGCTGAACCACATTTTTTCCCTACCCATGCATTAATCATGAATCTCCTGATCATAAACACAAAGAAAAGCAATGCATAAAAATCCCAGCCCCGCGGTGAAATCTTGGCGTGATGTGCAAAAGATATCGCAATAGAAGCACAAAGCAGAGGCATGAGACTTAGCTTCCGAAATAACCCCTTCCTGAGGCCAATCGCCTGTGAACGCCCTACTCGGCAAAGGAGCTTAGCTTTGCTTCTCCGTGGTCACATGTATACCACCTAGCAAATTTAGTCGCTTATTCTCACTTCGATCTTCACCAGTACTGTGGTGACCCTGGGCATCTGCTCTTCAGCTAGTCCAACCGGGGCCAGGACATGCTGACCCCACTCCGGACCGAACTGCTCGCTTAATGGACTAAACATCCCCATACCGAGACCAAGTTTCGCGGGCGTAAGACCACCCTTTTCCAAGAAACGCTTCAAAGTAGGTCGCTTACTACACACTTGTAGTCAATTGGCATGGAGGTGGATGTTTAATACCTCCTAGTGGGGGTAAGTACTGATCCCCTGAAACCGGTAGTGGAACTTGTCCTTCAGGGTAATTTCGCCCAGACGATGTGGACAGGCTCGACGCCATCCCGCCTCCATGCCCCAAAATCAAAACGCGGTCTAAAATCCCCGCCGTGGCTGCCAATCTGGCTATCCCAATAAAATCGAGGGAAGCCCAAAGTTCTCCAAAATAATGAGATTTTCCCTGTGACGCCATGCCACTTGGCGTTTCAAATACGAAAATCAGATTTTTCCCCGCTTCCCATGCATTAATTTCATAAATTTCCGAGTATAAACACAAAAACACGTGATAAAAAATCCGGTCTCAAAAAGGTGAAATCTTATGATATGCAATATGACGCCGCATTACCAAGAAAATGCAGACCGCATTACGAAGCTACGCGCAGGTACGAGATTTAGCTTCAGCCAAACCCCTTTCAGAGGCCAACGGCTCAGAATGCCTACCAGCAGTTGAGTTAGTTTTTCTCCGTGGTCAGCATGTATACCACTTTAGCAGTCCTAGTGCTCCTATTGTCACTTCCACACCTTCTACCAGGCCTCGGTGAACCCTACATCTTTACTCAGAAAGGTCCAAGCCGGGGGCTTATATCAGCTGACTTAACCCCGGAATCGAACTGGCTCGCCACTGACCTGAATATCCCATTACCTAGTGACCAAGTTTCAAAATCACCTCTTTCAAGAAACGCCAAAGTAGGTCGTTTACTGCTAATAATTTGCAATAATTGCGCTGGAGGTGGATGCCTCTAATACCTCCCAGTGAGGGGTGCGACGATCCTCGAAAATCCCGCCAGGAACTTGTCCCCTCAGTGGTAATTTCGGCCAAGCCCTACTACAGGTCGGGATCGCCAATCCTGTGGCCTCCTCCATGCCCCAAAAATCAAAACGTGGTTCCTTAAACTCCCTGGCTGGCCAACTGGGCGGCCATCCCAATCAAAAATCGAGGGTCTAAAACTCATCCTGAAACACGGATTTTCCTATACTATCGTGGGCTACTTGACAAGCCAGTTGGCTGAAAACTGCAAGCATTTTTCCCGCCCCATGCATACTATGAATTTCCTGAGCATAAACACAAAGAAAGTGCTAATGTATAAAAAATTCGGGTTCAAAAGGTGAAATCTTATGATGTGCGCGATGACGCCGTACTAAAGAGAAAATGCACCGCAATAGAAGCAATGCTGCGGTATTGAGACGAGCCCGAGCCAACCCTTCCCGGAGACCACCTGCCTGGGTGAACGCCCTACTAGGTAGTGTGGAGCTAGCTTTGCTTCTCCGCGGGTAATGATAGATACCACCTAGCAGCCCTAGTGCTGCTATTCTCACTTCCAATCTTCTAACAGGCCTTCGTGGTGAACCCCAAGTATCTTGTTCTTGTGCTAGTCCGTGCCTCAGGGGCCGAGGGATCTGCCTGACCCCCACTCCGGAAGGTTCCCCAGAACCGCCACGGACCTGAATATCCCCATTACCTAGGGGACCAAGTTTCGGCAAGATCACCCTCTCCAAGAAACTGCGAGGTCGCTACTACACACTTGTAGTCAATTTGCATGGAGGTGGATGCCTAATAATTCTAAAGGAGGGGGTAAGTGATTGATCCCCCGAAAATCCTCGCCATGGAACTTGTCCCTAGGGTAATTTCGCCTATCTCGTGACGACGCTACAGGTCGTGGATCGGCCAATCCGGCCTCCTCCAAGCCCCAAAATCGGTAAAACGTGGTCTAAACTTTGTCGCGGCCAACGACTCGGCCATCCCAATAAAAACGGTGGTCTAAAACTCATCCAGAAATACCCGGGATTTTTCCTATACTCGGGCCACTTGGCAAGCCAGTTGGCTGAAAACCAGGATTTTTTCCCTGCCCCATGCATTAATTATGAATTTCCGGAGCATAAACACAAAGAAAAGGCACAGATAAAAACCGGCCCCAAAAGGTGAAATTTTATGATGTGTAGCATGACGTGATAATGCTAAGAGAAAATGCACCAGCATATATATACCTTTTCTGGACCCTTCACAAGAAAGGGGCCGGGCCATGAGGTGCCTCGCCCTGTTTGCAAAGACATCCAAGGTCCACTGCCACCATCATCTAGCCATGTCACCTAAAAATTTGCTAACATCACCTATCGAAAATACCCATGACATCTTTGGGTTTTTGGCCTAGTCAAAACTTGACCTGCTTACTTGGCATGCCATGTCACCACTGGGTGCCTAGGTGGCATGCTTCGAGACTAGGTGGCATGCCCGGCCACCTTGGCATGTTGAGCCTCGCATGGTATGCTGGAGCCACCTTGACAGTTGGAGCCCACGTGGCATTATGGGAGTTCACGCGGGCGCTGTCACCGCATGCTAAGCCTCAGGCATGTTGGTTCACCCTGCATAGTTTTGCCACCCTCGCATGTTGGAGCCTGTGGCATGCTTGGCTCTCAGGCAGTTTGGAGCCCACCTTGGCATGTTTGAGCCTAGGTGGCATGTTGAGCCACCTGGGCATGTTGGAGCCCAAGTGAGCCCTCAAGCATGGCATGTTTGAGCCTATGTGGTGAGTGTTTGAGCCACCTAGGAATGTTGGAGCCTAGGTGTGCTGGAGCCTACTTGGAGACATTGAGCCACCTGGCAAGTTGGAGCATAGTGGCATGTTGGAGTCATAAGTGGGTATGTTTGAGCACGCTTGGAGCCTAGGTGGCATGTTTGAGCCATTTGTCATGTTGGAGCCTAGGTGGCATGTTGGTTTCACCTTGGCATGCTTGAGCCTAGGTGGCATGTTAGAGCCACCTTGGCATGTTGGTGCCCAAGCTTATGCAAAAATAGGTGTTAAGTAATTGAAGTAGTTGAAGTAACTTGTGTTACATGGAATACTCAGTATAAGAACATGTGATTCTGCACGCACTTCATGTAGCAAATAGTCCTACCACTATAAAGACCCGTGGATATGGAAGGATAGGACATGTACTACAATGCCTTAGCAACAAAGTACTGGTCTCTACTACTATAAAAGACATGTGACATGGGAAGCTATTATGACATGTAGAGAATCAAGCATTCTTTCCTAATTTCTATAAAGACATGTGACAATATAGGCATTACATACGTCGTAATTCATGTATTCTTCCTACAATGCCTTAGCAATAAAGCACTGGCCCCTACTACTATAAAGACATGTGAATGTATGTAGAGAATCAAATATTCTTCCTACATCTATAAAGACATGTGACAATAGAATTATTAGACATGTAGAAATTCAAGTACTCTTCCTACAAAGGGATTGTATTATAAAATGACATGTCACAATAGAAGAAACTACAAAACAATGCTGGATGTTTTAGTCCAATGAAAAAGAACACCATTATCGAACAAAACCATACCTTCACAAATCCACATGTAGGATTCTTTTGAAAATGTGACATGTAGACCTACCAAAACCGAGCGTTTTCAACAAAGGACCAAAACCGGTGAGTGTGTTGAAAACGATTCTATGGTATAGTTGATAAATATTACATGCTCCAACATTGTACAAGAAAGAAAAATACGAAAAACTTCCGCTTGCTTGTCAAATTTGTTCTTCAATCGCAAATTGTGGTTGTTGTATTGAAAATGGAGTGGCCAAGCGATTGAAAAAGAACAAACAACATCCTGCAAGTGGTAAATCTAATTTGCATGTTGTTTTGTGATTATTCATTCACTTCTTAAGTCTCAAGTGTAAAATATTTCTAGTCCTTTTCCCACTTCATGTGCAGTTCTCTGAAGTTTTACCGATATGTGGTGGAGGTGCTTCGCTTATCCTTATCTTCTTGGTGTCTGCTTTTAAGCAGCATTGGCAAGTTCCACTTTGATGCTTCATTCTTCCCTAATGCCCAATGTCAGTCGGATTTTAAGTGGTAGCAAGCTGACCATCTGTGCAAAGAGCCAAAATACAAGAGGATCATCGTGAGTTTGAGAAGTTTGGCACCATGGATGCCCCGTGACTTATAAAGGCCCTTTTAGGAACAATATCCGGCCGCTTTCTACACTCCAGTTTGCCCATACTTTGCCTTCTCGCCACTGAGTGCAGAGATGGTGTTCTCTCCCTTGCAACCGAGAAGAACGGGTCACCATAACTTTGCTTTATTCTAGAGGAAGCGCCCTTCAAGTCTCACTGAGTTCGCGATCAGCAACCATTGCCGTAAGGTCACGTATCCACTACAATGCATTTATATTGGATGTGCCAAAATATTGATGTGCCTTATTTTGGCGTACGCCAGCCAAGACTAAGTTACCATTAACCATTCTTTTACTTCAAATATTAAATCTATTTTAGACCTAACTCTTTGAACTTTGGTCGCATATCGTGTTGTAGAGCATGCCTCTATGTGCCTTGGCTACATCATTGCGCATTCCTATGGTAATCCGGGCAAGTAAAAGAATTGAATAACTTTGTGCTTATGATCTAATCCAGCCTAATTGTAAATCCTATACTTACAAAGGTTAATGGAAGTACGTACCACCTGACTCTTTCTTTGGAAAGGGCAAGAGGTGCCATTTGATGTTCAAATAATGGGTTTGCATCAAATTTGGGGATGCCTCAGTTTCTAGACGGGACAAAGAAAAGTAATAAGCCACATTAATTATCGTTTATTTCTCCTCGAGGCATACTATGATGAGATAGACGTGCTGTAAACTCTTGCTTAATGATATGTTGGTTCTCACTCACTAAAATGCCATACGATGCTCTGGTTGAGTAGTATGCCACCTCGCCACGCTTGTGTACAAATCCTACTGCGGTTTTCCAGGTAATAACTTGGTTACCAAGTCTTCCTTTAGAACTTTTCCAGATCAAAAGTTAAAATAATATTTTGATTATTACATGTTTTTCACCACGACTCAAAACATGTACATGATTCCAAGTTTTGCCTCATTGCACTAAAACATTTATAGGTTCTAATCCTATGCTCAAAGAACGCTGGCACCATTACTAGTATTGGATTAAGAAGTAGGAGTGATTCTGTGAATATGTGAACCGCCTAAATTACACCAAATTATTTTTTCTTTTCTTTAAATACCAAATTATCAGTTGGATTATATTGAACAAAAAACAGCATCATTAGGGCTAAATAATCTAACTGTGACTATATAGGCATATAAATGAGCTATAAATCTTGTGTTCTTAGATTCTTTTTGTCCCAAATCCATTACAAGTAAGTTTACTTAAGCCTTCTATAGAATACGCCATAGTGGATAGATTTAGCGTATGTATGAATTTGTGGGATTATTCTTATATACCACTAGCTGTAAGGTTGATTAAAAAAACTTTTTGAGTCGCTTAGATGGTTGCCTACCATTCTTGTTTCTTACTTCTAAAAGAAAAACACAAACCATCCTAGATTTTTTGAGATCATAAAAGGGCCTTCTAACCGCCGACAGTTGAGTGAATTCATCACTCAATCGTAAAACGTAATCAGAGCCTAGTCGGGCTAGGTAACACTATATTCAACTCCACTGGATCACATTTTCTAGCATAAGTGTTGATACAAAAAGTCCAAATGAGCTCTGTTTGGTGCAATGATAGATCTCAATGAGATTAATCTTGGGTGGTTTTCTATATCTTTTAGCCCCCTCAGTAGATAGCAAAACGGTAAAACCATATTTTGAGTTTTAACAATCATAAGTGGTTAAAATATGTGCAACGACTTAAGATTGGAAAGATCTCAACGCAGATTCATCTATTGCACCAAACAATTATTTGACTTTTCTATCAATAGTTATGAAAATGTGATCCAAAGGAGTTAGTTATACGCTTTTGCCGACCGACCCGGGCCGTGCTCGACTGATTGGTAGTCTGATTTATCTCATTTGGCTTAGTTCAAGATGTTTTGAAGGCCCTTTTTAATCTCAAAAACCCAATGCGGTGAAAACCAAATATAGCAATGAGCATGTGGCCTAATGACAAGCGCCACCGTGAGCGGGAGATTATGGGTTCGAGTCCCATCTTGGCTCGCTTGTTTTATGACCGTGTCGACACTTCATGAACTCGCCGGCGACATAACCGTGAAGTTGTACCACAACTATAGTTTGATCGGTTAAATGATAACGCCTCTAAGGTTTGACTGGATTGTCAGAACCCTATAATTTATTTCTAAGTATGATTGCGGGTTTGATCGAAAGCAAGGAATAATCCTCTATAGCTTTATGTCTAAATAGAATTAAGGTCTTATTGCATCGGAATTTATAAAGTTTTGCTACAACTAAAGTTTCAATACAAGTGATAAATTTAAGGTTTGATTCTGAGCAAAGCATAACCCCTCTATGAATATATGTCTAAATATGTTCAAGGTTGGTCAACATGAGCATGGCATAACCTTATGAAGTTTGATCAAGTTGGAGCATTAGTTGATTTTTTTACATGTTGCTTACTTAGTTCTAAAATATAATATAACGCATACATATCTCCATTATATTGACCAAGAAGTAATGAAAGACCTGTAATACATATGTGAACCCCGCCAAATTACTTCTTTTTCTTTTTTCTTTTCTTTTTTTTGCGTAATACGCCAAATTATCGTTGATTATATTGAACAAAAACAAAGCGGTTTCATTAGGCTAACACTTAAATCAGATTTAGGTATATGTAAATGAGCTTATAAATCTTGTATTCTAGATTCTTTTTGGTCCCAAATCCATTACAAATTAGTTTATGGTTTTCTATAGAATACTATAGGATAGATTTGGGCAGATGTATGAATTTTGTGGGATTAATTTTATATACGCTAGTTGTAAGGTTGATAAAAAATCCTTTTTGAGTCGTGCTTTATGGTTGCCTACCATTCTGTTTTACTTGGGGTGTTACACAAACCATCCTAGTAGTGTCTCGTGAAAATCCAAATATATAGCAATGACCTCATGTGGCCTAATGGATAAGGCGCTTACCTCCCGAGCTGAGATTATGGTTCGAGTCCCATCTGGTCGGTTTGTTTTTATGAGCGTGCCGACACTTCAATTTTAACTCAGCCACATGACATAACTGAAGTTGTACCACACCATAGTTTGATCGAGCAATGATAACGCTTCTAAGGTTTGATTGATTAAGATGTAAACTCTATAATCATTTCTAAGTATGATTGAGGTTTGATCGAGCAAGGCATAATCCCTCTCTAGGCGCAATTTCATGGGTTCCAGTCCCATCTTGGTCGGTTTATTTTATGAGCGGACACTTACCTAACTCGCCGGGCGATTATAATCGCGGAAGTTGTACCACAACTATAGTTTGATCGAAAATTATACTTAAGGTTTGATTTGATTAAGATGTAAATCCTCTATAATCTATTTCTATATGATTGAGGTTTGATCGGCGTTGGCAATCCTCTCTAGGCGACCCGCCGCTAATGACTTGTTCTAGATCCTAGCATGCCTAAAATGCTGGAGTCCAGAGCCTTCTCTCGCTGTTAGTCCTTTCCCATCTGCCTATTCCAAAAGCACACTCAAACTAAGCCTATACTAAAATATATCTCGACAAAGAAATGAATCTAACCTCCCCTTGGCTGTGGTTGAACCCCCAAACCCCCGCCAAATCCATACATCGAGGGCGCATCGCTTTGTGCTTTAAACATCTTCCAATTCCCTTCATATAGCACTTTTAGTTCTTAATCCCCATCCATACCATACAACTTCATGGCCGCTTTGTAGCCCTTGCACGCACTCCCCATTTGGAGGGAGACATTCCCGCCTCCCCAGCCCCAAACCCCACCCTCGGGGAGAACTGGCTGTGGGAGGTCACAGCGAAACGCCCCTGGGCCGATAACAAAAGACAGTGGGAGAAACTCTTCCATGAGGAGGGGAAGCCCGCTAAGGCCCACCCACGATTGGCTCTGGGAGATGGATGTATTGCTGCTCAAGCTCGGCTACGTGCCAGACGCAGGGGCTATGAAATACCGAGGAAATGTGATCGAGAATAATGTAACCCGGATTGCGTGGATTGGGATGCCAGAGATACAATCTCGCAAAGATTCCATGTGCTCAAAGACGCTTTTGGCAAAGGGAAAGGCAACGGGTTACGTATATGGAGACCCGTGATAAAAGAAGTAGGAAGACGCGCTTCGCTTGGCCCACTTTTGAGAGGCAATGTGATAAGCAGGCCTTGCCGACTTGCGAAGCTCGCGGATTCCCTCCTCACCACCGCGGAGACTATGGCATGCATGCTGTGGTGGAGCAGATATGCTGGCAACTATTTCCCCGCTTCGAAGCCGGAAGCTGAGGGTATGCCATCAGGATACTAAACGCCCAGCCATCGCCGGCTTTCAACCGTGCGTAGCCGGTAGAACCCCGCGAGTAGGGTCGAGACATGTAAGATCGATCCGTGAGCCTCGCTAAAGCAACCATTGCCCGCCATGCGCCGCCTCCGTGCTCGTGTCCATGAACACCGCGTAATCGCACAAATGAGTCGCCGTGCAGCGTAGATTCCAACAGAGCTAGGCTCCGACCGTGCGCCAGAGGCCGCCGTGGATGCAAGCCGCAAAGACGTGCCCCACAAAATTTCACGTGTCGCCAAATGCATTGACGCCGCCACCTCCATCTCAAGACACCACACCGCCTCACAGTGGAGCAGCCCACATTACTCAGCCCAACAGCGCCACCACTGACAAATAATGTTGCCCCCCACTCCGCTGAGCGCCAGAGCGTGGCCGCCGACGCCTCATAATGTGGTGGTGGTGCGTGACTGTGAGGAGGCGTGAGAAGATCTCGCCAAGCTTTATCTGTGATGAGATCTCTATCTCAATGGCATTCCCGCATCAAGGTATAAATTGTTAGAGCGAGCCGCTTTGGGGCTCACAAGATGACGCTGTTGTCACTTCACGCGGCGTATTACGCGTATCGAGGCCATCCCGCGCCGGTAGACAATCAAGGGGATCGCCTGTGGCGCGACCAGATTCTCACCCTCGCATGCAACAGAGTCCCGGCCACGGCAAAGAAACTGCCCAGCCGTGGACGCCCGCCGAGGGGCCGCAGTTCCGGTAAGCTGCGATTTTCGTGCCTGGCTACCGCCGAGCGAAGCCGAGGTACGCGCTGGCCGCCGCTAATTCGCCGCCGGGCTGCCGCCAGCGGCCGCATTCTCATCGCACCTCCTCGCTTCCCGCCGCTTCTCCGACCGCCGCCAGCGCCGCGACATCAAGCCCCCGCAAATCGGATACATCATCGAAGGCTCACATCAATGCCGCCAGTCAGGAACTGCGGCCTTCGATGGTGTCTTGGAACCGCTTGCTTCCCTCGGGCAAGTAAAGGCTATAGAGTCTTCAACTCTATTGCACGGATATGGATCTCATTTTTCTCATGTGTGAAACATGGGAGCATGCAGGCACGCATCGCTGCATCTCCTGTGCTATCTCAGATTGTTCAATGAGTGCACAAAGTAAGCCAGGGCATGGCGGGTTGCCGCTACTACCGTAAGTAACCTTTGAGGTACCGGGCCTCGCACAAAACAGACAGTATTAATCGCTACTTGTGGGTGCGTTGCAGCATGACACATGCACACTCTCCCTCATAGCAAGCAAAGATGCTACTTTCCACACATGCCGAGAGCAACTTTTATAACACTCATTCAGATGTGGATCGATTGGAGCCTTATGTCGATCTATATGATGACATACAAAGCAAAGACAAAATGGGGCTAAGTGTGGTTATGTTGCTTGGCTTAATTTTAATGCACGACAGAGCCGGTAGCAGTTCCAAAATTTGAGCCCCGGCAGAGGACGCTCATACCTGAACCCCGCAGAGGTGGCTTGGTCAAGGAGTTATCGATACGCCTATATTTCAAGGCCATATGGCGTGCTGTCGTTGCCGTGGGTAGTATCTTGACCCGGTTATCTCAGAATGGGTTGGTAATGGCCGCCTTCCAGTCAGCTGCGACTTGTAGATGTGGAGAACCAAGGGGCGTAAAATTCTGTGGTGGGATTTATCATTGCTATGGGTTCCTGGTCCAGACTCGGGTTACTCATTTTTCCATCGACGCATACCTGACGGTGAAGTTAGGATCTGTCGTTCGCCTCGCCTTTACACATCTCCAAAGGGGAAGCTCCCCGCACCTATCGCCTCACACCGGTGCCCCACTGACTACACTGCACAATCGCGGCAGGACCTATGCCCACCGCTGAGCATGATCCGCGGATCACAAGAACTCCCCACACTTCAAGAACAACTGCCACCGACTCACCGCTTCCGACGGGCCGGCAGAAGATGCTTTGGGAGAGGGGCCGCCAGCTTGTGCACCACCACCTTTCCCCGCAACCATGGTTTGATGATGAGTGCTCTGGAGCTCAAACGCATACCCTGTCACCGATCCCATCTCCACGTGCCGGCCGTAAATAATACCGCTCCTTTCTCAAGAACAAGAAGGCCGATACCTCAAGCAGAGCATCGCCAGGTGATGTTTGGTCTCCGACCGCAAGACCCCAGACATTCTCGAGAAGGGTCTTGAGCAGTTCCCATGTTCCCACGGAACATCACCTGAGCAATGGCATGATGCAAATACCGTGAGTGACTCCGCCGCTTCCGCACCGCCCCTCCACAGATAGGCATGGCTCGTTATCACAGTAGGGGGATGTCATCATGGGCCTACAAATTTAGCTAATGGGAAGGCACAGATTTAGATGGCATGCGCAGAGCTTCCAAATGGCCGGGCTCCACCGGGGTGCCCGTTTCACGCATTGTTCAATAAAGCATTGCGTAGAAGGCTTCCCGCAATGGACCACTAGTAGAGTAGTGCCCATATATTGTGCTGTGGGACCCTCAATGTCCGCCAACTACCCACTATTATGGTCACTCTCTTTGCAAAATCATACTTTGCATCCTTGAGCACAATGACAATATGGGGCGTGAGGAAACGGAGGTGCGAGCCTCTACACGCGCAGTGCCGCCCGCATATCTCCACTCATTGATCATATCTTCACTCGCGCGACATTGATTGAAGATAAAGCAGAATCACGCTGTAACTCCCATCGCGAGCCTTCGCGGGATTTTGCAAAGGCATTCGACACACGCACTCTCAATAAGCCATGGACAGATTGCGGCAAATGGGGACTTCGATCTCCCAGGTAATGCGATATAGGCCGACGAGGCATGCTCGTGCCGTGACACATCAAAGACACGTTCCTGCGACCAAAGAGGCATCGAGTGCGCCAGGAAGCTGCCCCTCTCCCCACACCCCTGGCCTCTACATTGATCGGGCTGAAGATTGGCTCGAAAGCATGGAGGTGCGGGCCATTACATCATGCATCACACAATCCCAAGAACTCATATATGCCGACGATGTCAACCTTCATGGCCTATACCCGCAGGACATGCAACGCCACCGGATGTTTCACACTTTTGCCAATTCACCGCATGCAAGTTAACTTACAAAACTAGGTGCCGCTTAGTTGCATCATCCCGGCCACCAAGGCTTCCTACATTCACTTACCAGGGCAGAGGTAGAGGTGGTCTCGACCTACAAGTACTTGGGGATTGAGTTCTCAACTACCACCCATTGGGATGCTACATCGCTGCGGTCAAGGGCTGGAAAGCACTATATATGCCATGCGTAACAACAAACCACAAGGCGTAGTTGTATGCCCAAATGGGCCACATTTGTTTCGCCTTGCTGACCGCCCCTTTTAGTGTGGGGCGTAATTGGGTCCGTGCTGATATCCTCAACACTGAATGACCAGCAAAAGTGTATGTCTTCTTGGCATCGCCCCGGGGTAAGTCCACAGCCTGCACTGTGATCCTACCTGTGAGATGTGATTTCTACTCCTTCTGTGGCTGCATTGGGAAACTGCCATATCGCTTATACTTCCAAAAGGTGGTCGCTATGGTCGATACACGCTGTCTGCCTTGCTTTAAAGACGCAGAATGGGTCCCCTAACGCTCGAAATCCCTACCGGAAAGACAAGGTGCTCGGTTCTCACTGCGTGCAGTAAACAGATGTGTCCGTGTCGACAAAGAAAGATCGCGAGGCACTTAAACTATACCTTGATGCTACTTTCTCGCAAGCAGTCGTGGGATGCAAGAGGTTCGACACATGTTAAGTCGGGTATCACCTATCGCCAGCTAGTCAATCCTAGGCCTGGCCAAGAGGCCCACACCGCGATTCTGTACACCCAGCCTACCTATGAAGAAACGCAGCTTATAGCTTTCCATTCAAGACGGGCACACGCCTCCCAGACAAACAGTATGCTGGGCTCGTGGAAGCACCTGAGCAAAGGCTTTGCCGTGCTGCTACCTGCCATTGAGGATGAATGTCATGCTCCTCCATCTGCCTGCTAAAGATTTGCCCATATCCGGTTTATATGTTCGACATTACAGTTCGCCAAATTGCATCGCTTATTAGCTACGGCGCTGCTGGGTTTGTTGGGGTCATACCCAGATATGTTATGGATGCATCTGACTGCTTGTGTCCACGACGGTGTATTGAACCGCCCCATGCACTGCTGTGCCAAGAGTTTTGCCATTTTAAGGTTTTTCCTCTAAAACTTTCTCGGCGGGCTTTAACTCACAAGAATATGCTTGTCGCTTCTTTTGTTTGGGTCCCATAGGCCAATTGGTCTCCGCGGGACGCTTAAAAACCTATTCTATTCTATTCTATTCTATAGATTTATGTCTAAATAGAATTAAGGTTCATTGCGCATCGATGCAACAAGAAGTTTTATACAACTAAAGTTTCATCAAGCAAGGATAACTCCCCTTAAGTGCTCGTCGAAAGCAAAGCATCACCTTTCTATGAATATATATTGCCTAAATACGCTCAAGGTTGGTCAACATGAAGCATGGCATAACCTTGCGAAGTTTGACTGCTGGAGCATTATTTGATTTTTACATGTTGCTTACTTGGTTCTAAAATATAATATAAGGCATAAGCATATCTCCATTATATTTTGACCAAGAAGTCGAAGTGGATTCAATATGTGAACCCGCCAAACTACGCTAAATTACTCTCTTTTTCTTTTTCTTTTCTTTTTTAAATAATGCTTCAAATTCATCGCTTGGATTATATTGAACAAAAACAAAGGTTTCATTAGGCTTAACACCTAACTGCATTTCAGGCATATAAATTACTATAAATCTGTGTTCTTAGATTCTTTTTGGTCCCAAATCCATTACAAGTTAGTTTATATTTTCAGTAGAATACGCCATGGGGATAGATTTAAAGGGTGATGTATGAATTTTTTGTGGATTGTTCTTATATACTGCTTAGTTGTAAGGCTGATAAAAAAGAATCCTTTTGAGTCGTGTTTAGATGGTTGCCTACCATTCTTGTTTCTACTTAAAAAGAAAAACACAAACCATCCTAGTTGTCTCGTGAAAAATCAAACTATAGCAATGACCATGTGGCCTAATGCTGCACCGCCCTGAACAGAATGGTGTCGAGCCATCTTGGTCGGTTTGTTTCATGAGCCGCGCTAACACTCTGCTATGAACTCGGCCATGACAGCACCGTATTGTACCACAACTATAGTTCGATCGGTTAAATTATAACGCTTTTAAGGCTCTAAGCGGATTAAGCCGTGAAACCTCTCTACAATTTATTAATCTGCAGGTTTCCGGGCCGCTTTGCCGGCATACGCTTGGTCTATAAATGTTTTGGGCCATTAACGTGAAAAGCATGCGCAATAATCCAACCTTGCAATTTTATTATAACAAAATTTTATAAAACTTTATCAATGTTTTAAAAGAAACCTAAATTCTTCGTGGTTCGAGTAGTGTTGGATCCATGTCTTTTTAGTTTTGAGTGGTGCTTGTTCATAGCAAATCAAAGGAAAAAGTGTTAACCGGTACGTTTTGGCGGTAAGGCTATATATAGTCAAAGTCTATAACTCTTATGAGATCGGGGCATAAGGATAAGACATTGTAAATTTATGAGTCGAGTCATCATCCCTATATATACAAAGATTATAGCTACATGTTCAAAAGTGTTGTGATGGCACACTAATGTTGAAATATAATATGTGAGTACGGGATTATTATGAAGTTGAACACTAATAATGCCATTTTTCTAGTGTCGCTACTATTATTGTATCACTGGACCAAGTTTTCTATATTTTACAGAGGCAATGTTGGAAACATGTTAATGATGGAACTGCCCACTGCTACATGCCCTAGAACCCATGTTTTGTAATAGTGTATATCTAAGTGCTCAAGGTATATAGACTTGACAATACCATGCATTTGACTTACATTCTAGATATTCCAATGCTCAAAGGTAAAACTTGACAATATCATGCATTTGACTTACATTCTAGATAGTCGCACTACAAAATATACACATGCAAATTTGATTTAATTGTAATCCCGATCCATGTGTGTTGTCCCACTATTTGCAATTGGCATTCATACTATATCACTTAAGCTTGGCATGATGTTACAAGATGTTTCAGGAAGAAGTTTTCAATTGAATTGCTTTTTGTGGGCACTTTTTCAACTAATTACGCCTTATTTCTCTAAATTAGTGCCATGAAAACTGATAAGTTTTTCTGTTTAGATTTATGAACTTAATGTTTGGGTTGCTTGTATTTTAAATATTGTGGCTAGACTTCACAAGTTATATACCCTACAAAATCAAGCATCGCGATAAATGGAATGAACATCGAGGTGGCTAAGCAAGTGGTAACTCTAGATTATAATCAAGGATATATTGATTTCATTTTTAAGGCAAACTTCAAGAGAATTAAAGAAACTGCCACACAGACAAAATACATAACCATACGTCATTGCTTTGTTCTTTGACAAAAAGTCATTTGGCGTAGAGCACTTAAAACAAAATAAAATCAAGATGTCTCATTCAAAGCCTAAGCATATTGCTAATCTAATAGCATACTTTAACCACATCACGCTATGAAGAAACATGAAATAAAATCTAAACATCAATCAACATCAACAAATAAATATAGAGTAAATTAAATAATTGACAAAATTGTTGGCTTGATGACTATTCTTTATTTGTTCTAATGTGCTAAGACTAAAATCAATGGTAAAACTATATGAAATACATACCTAATAAGTGGTGAACATTGTTAAATTGTGGTGATTTGCGCCTTCTTCATAGTGTTGAGGTGCATGGAGATAGACCCCAAAGATAACCGAGGATGCATGTTAGTGCATTGATACATGTTCTTGCATCATGAAAGTTATAAGTAGGCTTCACCTTAGTGGCTCGCTTTTATCCTCGGCACTTAACAAAGTTAAGAGTTGTTCACTTGCAAAACCACAAAATACATAATTTAATAAGTAGGACAATCGTTAAACTGCATTGGGGGTGGTAATTTTGCAGCCTTCCTTTCCTTTCGTGAGTGCTCGAGGTGTATGGAGATAGGATCGGAAGAGATACCTGTGTTGCATCTAGGCATTGATATGCACGCTGGGTACCTTAAGTGGAAGTGAAGTTAGCAGGCTTACCCAGGTCATGATCCTCAAGTAATTTAACAAACAAAGTTATGCAGAGCGACTTGGCAGAGTCAACTCACTCTAACAATTAAAGGCAAAGACTTTGACATGTAATTGATGTGGCATTTATCCGGCATCGCTAGGATTATTCCGTTGATAGGTGGAGTATGCTGCTATGTTCATCGCTCTTATGCTAGTACTATCGTGATATCATGTAGTTATTATTTTAACTTTAACCTACCAAAAATGAAGAAGATGCTTACTGAATATGCTTTTGGCTAGATGTTATCATGCATGTGTCTTTAGGAAAGCCTTATGAATCCTCACCAACAAATTCTGTTAATAAGATATAGAAATGACTTAAATCCCATCTAAGATCATCAGCTTAGACCCAAAATGACTTACTCCCATCGCAAAATCTCCGCCAGAAGCTCACCCACTGTAGAATGATCCTACATTTCCAAGTCAGCCAACTTGGCTTGATATGTAATACAACTTTGGCATCAAGCCGCTTAATGGATGCTTTCGCTTATCTCGCCCCTAAGCACACACTCAAAGAATAATCCACCGAGCGCAAAGATCATCAATCCGCATAATACTTATCACCGTAAAACCAAAATTTCTTTGCGCTTTCATCTCAAGAAAATATAACCGTGAATTGCGCTTTCGTGAGGTCGTATTGAATGTCAAACCGCTTGGAAGAGCAAGCAAAAATATAGCAATTGCGCTACCATGTGTTCGCCGCAACCTCGAAGATGGAATCGAGATCCCATCTTTTGCCCTAAAATCAAGCCTATGGTCCTCGGTTTTGGGAGCCACAAACATGCAAAGATGGATTGAAGCAGCTTTGTATTTGATTGTAAAGTCTGCAATAGTGTTACCCCATTTCCATCAGATGCTCCTCCATTTTCCTCAAGGTTTATATAATTTAGTATCCATTTGAAGTAGAGAAAGGATGAAGGACTTACGCTTTGTGGGAGAGTGAGAACAGGCTTTTTCTTCAAGATCATGAAGATTATTGAAGAGTCAGAACAATGTTTGAAAGCTTCGCTTTAAAGAGGATTTTTCCTGTGACGCGATTTGGTATAGTTACTTTTGCCTCTACCGCCCCAAAGCTTTCCACCACATTCACCATTTAACGCCATGCCCATATAGCCATTACTTTCGAAGCTTTCATTCCTTCGCTGCAACCGCTTATCATCGGACTGAGTCGCCATATTCTCTCAAGCGGCGCTTTCGTCGGTTCTACCGATCCTCCTCTCAAACCTACATTGCTCTTTCGCCAGAAAACCACACCATCATGGATTCGACTGGGTTTAGCATGTTAGATCAAATTGGGCCCGATGTAGGGCTTACAAACAAAAACGCATAAACACTAAAATTTTATTATAAAGGATTTCTAAGTATGATTGAGTTTGATCGTGAAAGCAAGCGTATAACTCTCTATAGATTTATGTCTAAATAGAATTAAGGCTCCATTATGCATCGAATTTAAATCAGAAGTTTTGCTACAACTAAAGTTTCATCAAGGGCGATAACCCTCTAAGGTTTGATCGAGCGCATAACCCTCTGTGAAATATGGCGTCTAAACACGCTCGCTGGTCAACATGAAGCATGGCATAACCTGCGAAGTTTGACTGCTGGAGCATTAGCTGATTTTTTACATGTTGCTTAGTTCTAAATATAATATAACGCATACATATCTCCATTGAGCTGGACTAAGTTAGCACGAAAGGGATTGTAATATGTGAACCTCGCTAAATTACGTTTCAAATTACTTCTTTTTCTTTTTTCTTTTTTTTATGTAAATACGCCAAATTAACAAGTGGATTATATTGAACAAAAACAAGGTTTCATTAGGCGCAACACTCCAACTGGCATTTCAGGCATATAAATGAGCTTATAAATCTTGTGTCCTTAGATACCTTTTAAATCCCAAATCCATTACAAGTTAGTTTATGGTTTCTGTAATGCCATAGGGATACAGATTTAGCGATGTATGAATTTTGTGGATTGTTCTTATATAACGCTTAGTTGTAAGGTTGATAAAATAAAAAACTTTTTGAGTCAGCTTATTTGTTGCCTACCATTCTTGTTTCTACTTAAAAGAAAACCGTACAAACCATCCGGAAAGTGTCTCAAAGTGAAAACTAAATATAGCAATGAGCATGGCCTAATTCCATTAAGGCGCCAGCCCTGAGCGAGATTATGGGTTCGAGTCCCATCTTGGCTCTGGCTTGTTTTATGAGCGGCCGACACTTCATGAACTCGCCAAGGATTATAACTGCGAAGTTGTACCAATAACTATAGTTTGACGAGCAATGATAACGCTTCTAGTTTGATTGATTGGTGTAAACCCTCTATAATTCATTTCTAAGTATGATGATTGAGGTTTGATCGAAAGCAAGGCATAATCCTCTATAGATTTATTTTAGTAATGGTGCCTACGCTTGCCGGGCATAAGTAGTACGTAACTGAACGAAGTACACTTAGCGATTAAAATCACCCATCCATTGGTTTGATTCATACCACTTCTGTCTTGATTCATACTAGCAATCAGTTAGGCGCTTCTTCGCGCCATTTTTGGGAATGAAATAAAGGCTTATTGCGATGTGTAGGGTTTGTCTTTTCTTAAGACTACGCAGCTCTTTTTTGCTCTTTTTTTTTTAGTATCTATTTCCATTACCTAAGGTGTCGATCATGTTGGTTTTACGAAAGTTTGGAGGAAAGAATAGAAGCCTTGAATCCTATTCTTCCATGCTTTGAAGCACAAGCGAGGAATCCATCAAGCAAAACAAGTATTAAAACTCCTTAGGCCGGATAATATTCCATTTTTCTGCTGAGATGGAAGCGGTGTGGAAGTGCGGGCTAACTTTCCAAGCTCACGGTTGCAGGCGGATCTCACGCATAAATTTGTATACAATATTACGTACATAGATGCCTACCTTTACCGAAAATACTAAGTGCGGGCATACTTCATATAATAAGTAGATGGATGTCTTACAAAAGGATGCTCTACATCCGCGAGCTCTTTGATAAAGAGGCCTCTCTATGTTTTGATTCGAGGAAAATACGAGGCTGATTTGGGCACGAGATTTTGACATTGATTCAAGCGAGTATTCTCTTTTCGTGTCGGTATTCAGATATGTTGCACAACAATCTAGTGGTTGTAGTCTAGACTTTTCTTTGGTGAAGCGGGGACAATCCATCCATTCCATTTTATAGGCGATGTGTACATTAATGAAGCAAATTTTATTTAAGCGATGTAGAAAATGGGTGGAGCATCATTCAAGTCGCCCATGAAAGGCTGCAAAAGAATTTGAACGTCTTCGATGTCCATTTGCCCACAAGGAGTTTTGCAGAATCAGGGACGGATAATTATATCGAGACATACAGGTAGGTAGGAACCCGTACATCGTTAGAACTCGCATTCTTTTCAATATGTAGGCAAGATCTTGGTAGAAAATTGCACGAGCAAATCGGCAACCCACTGGATTCTGTTGAAGCTACGGGGCATATTAGCCACAGAAGGCAATACACACATCAGATGGTAAATTCAAAAGCGAGTCTTTGGTTCTGTTTACTATTTACGGCCCTTTTTGTCGGAAGTAAGCACTCTTAAGCACGGTGGTTTGGCATGCTTCCATGTTCGCGCGAAATACAAGATCAAATAAGCACTCTCAAACAACTTGGGCCAGAGCTATTATCTTCTTTGCAAAGGTATTTTTCATTTCTTAAGCCCAATATTTAGGGTACCCATCTGTTGGCACGGGAAAAGCTTTTCTCATTGGGTTGGGATTAGGCACGAGAAAACATGATCTGGAAACATCAATTATGGCAGGTTAGATATAGAGAAAGCGGCTTGGGCTTTGTATTTTCTCTTTAAACTTCTTTTGGCTAAAATGATAGCGAGGAGACTATGCCTTAGAATCAAATCTTATTTTGAAGATATTTGACAAAGAGCGTAGGCTTGACATTTACAAGAAATTAGCTTCTAAGGTGGTTTGCCTAACTATGATGAATTATTTCTATATTTGGGTACTTTACCGTTTAGCCCTTCTCACGACAGGTATTATGGTATAGATGAAATCATGGAAAGGCATCATTTGAAGTAGATGTAGGCCATTCAAAATATGATGAATTAATTGTGATATATACATTTTTGCTAATGATGATAAAATAATGTTTGCATTATATTAGAGTTCTTGAAATGCGTCTTAGTGATGAGATGTGCTGATACGCTCCTAAGACTACCTTAAGCGTAGTAGTTAATTATTCGCCCTAACACTTCCTACCATACTTGCATTTGTCATGTGGTTTTAACATAAGTTGTTGCTTAATGTTAGACCGCATCAAACCAATGACTTACTTCGTGCTCGAACAAATGAGCTGAGTAGGCGATATTGCTGCCCCTCGAGACTAATAGAAAGACAAAAAGATTGGAAGAGCAAATATATATTTCTCTAATGGCTTCTTTATGTGCACATTTCACAATATACCAGGTAAGCCTTCTTATACCGTTTTACAAATCACGGTTTTCGTTCGTGTGTCTAAGGCTTATTGGATAGAAATCACTAGAGCTATAGTAACGTTTGCCATAATCCATTTATTTACTTACACAAAACAGCTTTATATGCTCTATTAAGGTTCTAATCATGAAGGAAAGATACCAATGTGGTTAAATCAGGTCTAATGTTTGAAAACAATCAACATATAAATGGCAAAGCATGCAGCAATCTTGCATCAATGGTGAGTCTTTAACTATTGGTGTATTTTTTCTATGTGATTAAGTCATAAAATAAGCAGTTTATTTCCATTGTTTTTAAGTCCATGTTTGTAGTATATGTTTTCAAAATAAGTTATTTCTGAAATAGATATACTCCATTGTTTTTCTTGATTATGACACACTATTGCATGGTAAATTTATAAAAGATCTTAGATACTTTGCATTTAAATACGCTATTCTTAGATTAAAACTATCAGCAGGGAAGTTCTCATATATGCCTTACAAGAAGGGTGAAGCTACGTTTTAGAGCATGAAAAGGCTAAGTTGATATTAAGGATTAAAACAAGAAATGCTTGGGGCATAAAGATTTTTACCTTGCATAAAATAGGAACACAATAATAAAGAGGAAAATACTCTGGTAGGCGAAGAGAGAAAGGGAATACTCATGGGAGGCATGCGTAGTTGGCTAGCATCAAGAATGCGTGAATAAGTTATCCTTGTCTGATGCATGCTTATTTTAATCCCCGGCGGAAGTATCTTGAAATTAGTCTAAAGCACATAGAGAACACAATTTTGTTGGAATAGGTCGGGGATGGACACCTTAATGCCTTGAGAATGGGCACTCCGGTGACTAATGCTTGGTACTCCATACGCTTGTGTCATTGCTTAGTCAACTTCAGCGATTTTACATAGTGGTTTAAGGCCCATTCATGCGGTTAGGGAGGAAGCCATCAGACTATGCTAAAAGGACGAATAACCACGGAATATAACAAAGATGTGGGTTCCGGTAGCCATCATTCGGAACAAGAGGGCCCATATACAGTCTAGAAGTTAGGGTAGATGCTCTTGACAAAGCGGAATATAATCTTTGATGATGCTACATACCTTATGCAGGTATGATTTGCCAGGGGAATGGGCTATTAGAAGAAACAGTACAGTAGTAAATAAGATGTCAGGTAGGGTAAATTCAATAGTGAAGATGCAATGCTGAAATTAATAAAAGTTTATGCAGGAATACTATTGCACCATGCTTCCTTTGGACAAAGAAATAAATGGAGAGTCACACAAAGTTTTGGTTTTGTCCTCAAAATATACGTATACTTACTATCATTTGCGGGCATCGCTGGCTATACCAACTCATCCAGTAGTTGGCTGGCAAAAGGAGTAAATATAACTAGTCTTGAGTTGGAAACATTGGAGAGAGGGAACTATTAGTTAGAGGATTACCCCATGGAACTCAATGGCCAGATATGGCTAGTGTGAATTCTTCTACTTTGAACAGCTCGTCCACTTCATGGAACTATTTGACGTAGCATGAGCGGATGAGGAAGCTTTGTCAATAGAAATTTGAAACAAGCTTAATCGAAGCTTTACAAGCTGGAGTGTGATGTGGGTACAGCAAGGTCAATATACCAACGAGATATTGCATACTAGTTGCGTCGGTGGATGCAACTTATCTGATGGTATGCAAGCATCCCACACACTTTATCTGCAGTATTTCATGGGTAAGAAGCTGAAAAGGATATACGTTATCCCCAAACATCGATAAGTATTTAAAGTCCGTGGTAATGTATTTTTATCACGAAATACGACGTTATTTTACTTAATAATAGAATATTTAAGAATAAATTCTCCCATGGAACTCCCCTCAAGCCATCTCCAAAAAACCCTCCAAATAAATTCCCACAAAACATGGACATAACTTTTCAACATAAAAAATAGCCTCCTGGTCTAATGAATGCATGATCAAGAGGGCTCTCCATGAAACTCTACCATTAAAATAGGCTGCTAAATTTGTCTAAATATGCATTTGTCATGCAACCATGTTCTTTTAAGATTAGTCTAAAACACATACGGGAACTTTTGGGAATTGAATCTCAAAATTTTGGTCCATTTTGTAATGGAATTTGTGATCAAAAGGCTCTTCAACTCTACCATTAAAATAGCATTTTTCCATAAATTTGTTCAAATGTCAACTATCATGCAACCAAGTTTACTTTGGGTCATCTAAAACACACTTAGGAACTTAGAAGTGAGTCTCAAATTTTGAATCCCATTTTGTAATGGAATTTGTGATCCAAAGGCGCTCCAAACTCTACCATTAAATGGCATTTTTCCATAAATTTGTTCAAATGTCAACTATCGCTGGCAGGGTAGTTTGTGGCTTACGTGTAGTACTTTTGCATTAAAATCTGCTCCATCTAATAGGCATCTTGGATCCCTGACCACAATAGTATTTGGATATAGGTATGGGATAATTTGCTTCATCCCAAAATAATATGGATTACGTAATTGTGGCAAGTGATCCATGGTGCCTCGGAGTCAACAAGTTAGTCCATAAAATAGATAATGAATTTGAGCTCATCCTTTGTGACAAGGGTTGAGAGTATGAGCATTGTTTTTTCTTGTGCGGTAATGAGGCATGGTCTTGGTTGTTGACCCTATTTGGGGCGTCTGATCTAGCCCGGCCGCATTTTGTACTATCTATCGATGCTTAGCCCAAACTCTGAAAGCGAGCTTTTCATGCGCTATTGGAAGCTTCTATGGTCAATGCGGAAGAAGGAGGTTGTTTATTTTCAAAGCGTATCTGCCGGATGGTGCTGCCGGTGAGCAGCAAAAATAAAATTGTTATAGCTTACAATTGTTCTTCTCTTGATAGAAGAAAGTACTGATCAGCATACTTGCAACCAGTTCATTCTTTCTTAGGCGGTGGTTGTGCCAGTTGGATCGGTTTTGTCCCTTTGGGGTTATAATCATGTCTTTGCATTTTATGTTACTCGGTTTTTAGTTGAGTGAATAAAGCTTGTGGGTCCTTCAAAAAAGAAAAAAGAAAAAAAGAAAAAAATCATGCAACCAAAGTTCTTTTAAAATTAGGTCTAAAACACATGAGGAACTTTTGAGGTGAGTCTCAAATTTTGCTTATCCCTTTTGAAGGCACTTTGAGCATCTTATGGTTTTGAGATCCGGTTGGGAGTGGTTTCACCCCAATTCTAAGTTGGCTAAACTCCATCATAAGGTACATTTAGGAAAGAAATGTATTGGCCTTTGCGATAAATTTGTGCATTTAAGGCATACTGTTGGTTGGTCCATGTATAGCTTTAAGAAGAACTAGTCTTCACGGAGCCATTTCACGACATGTCTTATTTGGTTAGGATAGGTTGGAAGATAAAGGGCGATAGGTCTTGGCCTTATATGAGGGCGTCCACCAGCGCAAAATAAGACACCACTTATTATATTCTATTTTATTCTATTGACGGTCATATTCTGAAATAATAGGTGAATTATTTTGTGATGGTTTCACACTAGTATTTGTGTTTCATTTACATAAGACACCCTGTAGTGTAAAAACAACTTATATTTGTGTGTCTTATTTTTTGCTTTGGACAAATGATGTGCTATATGAAATGGGACAACGATATTATAAGGCATCGTGTGAAAAGCCCCCCTGGTGTTTCATATCAACTCTTTTTTTTTCCTGGCATGCTAAAATTAATCCAAAACAGCGCTTTAACATAATCAGGCTAATCACATGGGTGACATTTTCGGTCGGTACAACATCGGCTTTGTTATAGATGTATTATGCATTTTATCTGAATGATGTGGTGTGAGAGAACATTAGAAGTTGACGCCCCTAGGCCCAACTTTGGCTAGCTCGTTGTAACCCCACTGATTAGGGCTTATAGATCCCACCATATGGCAATCATTTAACATGCTATTGACACATAAATTCTCTATGATTCGAGCATGCCGGGGACATCTCTGCATCCTTTAGGTAAGGTCGGATTTTTGCTTGAGAAATACAAACAACAAATTGACCCTAAGTTAAAGAACACGAGAAATTGAATTCAAAGGGCTGTAGTTGGTAGACTTGTTCCTCTTTGATTACGGCGTGAGGCATCTATAGGTTTCGGGATATGGCAGCGGCGAGGCATGGCTTGGCGGCAGGAGAAATGACGGTGTTGGAAGAGACAAACTAAATGTCTGGGAAAGAAAAAGAAAAATTAAGCCGTTCGTCCAGTTCTATTTTGGAGCCTATAGCCTTAGATCCTACTCTCGCCCAGTATGAGGGATCTTTGGCTATGCGAAGCATTGATTTAGTGCGGGTAGTGTGAAATAAAGATCTAATCCATGAAAATAGGGTAATACTATAGAAAGAATTACTAGTAAATTCATTCCATGTATTTGTAGACGAAGATGGCAATTCAAAAAATGCATGGACAATTCTCAACATTAGTATGTGTGTTACTCAAAGGTATTGTAATGTATTTGTGCAAATCATGTTTGAATACTTGTTCTCTCGTAAGATGCTTAGAATGCGCAATCTTTTACATACCATAGATTTTTAGATTCAGGAGTTGGCTTAGTAGAAGTACAAACTCAAGAAACATGATCATTTGCATCACTTGTCCATTTTTAAACAACTGCATACTATTGCTTGCATGAGAATATTTTTTCATTTATTGGATATGGGTAAAAGCATCTTAGAGTGTCCCTTAAAAAAGTAGCATCTAGAAAGAATAGCAAAAAGGGGCAATGGGAGGCTTAGCTAGTTTTAGGCATCGGATGCAATTTTGCACTTGACTAGGTTAGATTGTGTAAAAACTATTTACTAAATAAATTATTACTTAAAGGAATGTTCAAACTAGGCGTCTGTCTATTGGAGACTGGAGTGGAAATCCATCAAGTCATTATTTTAGCAATAAAATACAGTAATAAATATGTACATTATCTTGTATTTTTCTTTATATGAGTTTTTTGGCATCCTTGGCCATATATAGATGTATTCTAATGGTTCTATTCCAAGAGGTTTAGGTATCTCATCGTTTGGTTTGTCAACGTGTTGTTGGTTTTGATGTAGATGACCTTTCCTTTAAACCTGTTATTTTATTTTATTCTATTCTAAATTCTATTACATTCTGATACATTCTATTACCAATTCTATTCTATTTGTCACTTCTTTTCTTGTCTTAGATCTAATCATAAAATACCCTTCCAAGAACTGTATAGGAGAGAGGTTAGCATTGTTTGTAACAGAAATTAGCATTTTGGAGTATTACTTTACCAGATATTAATCACTCAATTTAAAATTCTATCCTACTTGCATATTGTTAATGGAGCGTAGGTATTAATGGAAAGTAGGCGGTCAGTTTTGTGATATAATGGATTGCTATTTAAATCGATGATAATGGAACGTCTTTGTTGCATAAGGGGACAACTTCGTTCCTTGATAAATATGCGGTCACGACACAGAACTTAGAACCCACTTGACTAGAGGCCTATTTAGTGAACTGTAAAAGCACCACGCGAGGAACCATAACCTTGAGTCTTTGTATGTCTTTTATACTTCTCTCATTGTGTATGCTGCATTTATTTTAGTAAAGATTTAAGTAAAATGTATAAGTGGTGCGTGCTTGTCGCCATTCACTAACTCAAGGCGAGCATGCATGCATTTTGCATCGCGTCGCGTACATGCATGTCGCATATGCGTTTTGGGCCGTTAACCCGAGGGTTGGGCGTTTGCGCTGCTTAATGCCGGAGTTCTTCATGAAGCGTTTCGTAGGCGCTTCCTCTTCTCAGTACCTTATTCTCTTTGGATTGTTTCGAGCGAGGAGGGGCTTCTTCACACTGGTTTAATGAGCAAAATTTAACTCTGCTTGTCCTTTCCAGGCCTTTAGCTTCATCCTGTGACCTTAAATCCTGCGATCTAGTTTGTTAAGGAGTCCTTTAGTATTGAGCTGTTGGTTTTCATCTGAGTATGATGCAAGAATATGCGTCCCTTAAATGGCGAATGCATACGTGCTAAGGCAACATGCGCTCTGATAAATAGTAGCATGCATGCATCACTGCGTTTAGACGTTCTTGGCGGGTTAGTTTGCTACTTATTGTGGAGTTCTTCGCCAAAACGTTTCGCCAGTACTTCCTCTTCTCTCGTATTGCCTTATTCTCTTTGAACCCACCCTCCCTCCTTCTTTGTTTTATATTTTTGTACAAGTTAAATTTTATCATGTTTTTCAACTTGGGTGGGTGATGTTTTTCCACCATTGGGTGATGCTATTCTTTGGTATGTTTCTCGTTTGTTGTGTTGGTGATGTGGAGTACGGGTTGGCCATCAGTTTGACTTCTCCATCTTGAGAGGGGTTTTAGGAGGCGATTCTACTTCGTTTGACCTGGCCCCTTCTTAGAAGGCTTTTATCAAGGTTTTCACCGAAAGCCCAGAAAGAGCGGTTTTAATCCGGTGATAAACTTCGGCGGGTACATCAACCACTCATCATTAGCATTGTATTTGTTTTGGGGTCAATTGGATTTTCCTTTATTTTTAGGTGGGTAGTTAAGCATGTGTCGACATCCCTTGTCCATGTAAATCTGTTGAGATGAATGAAGCCTATAAAGGTCGCGGTCACAAGAATAGAATGCTATTCATATTAAAAGATAAAAACAAAGGCATGTACATCACTCTTAAAATGTGCAAAAGAGGAAAAATATGGGAGTTAAGCTAAGAAGAACAAAATGCAGGAATGTACGAGAGAAGAAAAATAGAAATAAACTCGATAAATGCTTGCAACATTATGGCGGATTTGGATTATGGTCAATTTCAATTTGTGTTTGTAAGCAAATATAAAATGTTAGGAAACAATTTGTCAAACAGTAAATATGTTTGGAGACAAATTCGTTCTAGTTCACAAGGCCACAGTGAATTAAGATCAACTGAAGAATATATTAGATAAATGAAAGAGAATGAACACAATCTACCTCTCCTACAACATTTCAATCAGAATATCATAGGAAATATGAACTTGGTCCAATCCATGCATGAACTTGTCCAATCCATGCCTTCCTGCCATACGAAAAGCTTTTTGCTAAAAACAAAAAGCTCCAAAGGAACTTTTGATGAAAGGTAATATGAAGGTAATAACGTCTTCTTTCCATAAAGCAAAGGTAAAAGTCATAGTTATAGAGCAAAAATTGGTACGGCTTTTGGATGATCATAACAGCAATGTAGTTCAAATTTGTGTGATCTATAGCTTATTGAAAAGTCTTGAGTGTAGGCAATAATCTCGGCGAAAAGGGAGGAGTACTTTCTGAGTTTTTTTTTTTTTTTTTTGGTGATCACATTCTAAGATTGTAGGAGAAAGTATTCTTGATAATAAGTTGCATCCTCTTGAACTAACCTAGATATGGTTTGTTGATTTGTTGTTTGCTTATTTTGCACGTAAAGATGTATAAGCATCATTTGTATTTATAAAGTTTGTATTTACGTATTCTCCAAAACTTTAAAGACAAATAGTGTGATCACGCTTATAGAAACATCTCTTCTTATAGGTTGTATATGCATGATACATTAAATTGACTTGATAAAGAAATTATTATATTCTAAAAGCAAATATGCTAATCTATCTTTATTCGAAAGCAATGACTAATAAAGCTAATATATTGCTCATGGAGTAACATTCCCATTTTTTATCTTTATTCATGACAGCAATGGCTAATAAATCTAGCTAATATATTGCTCATGAAAGTCATGGAGTGACATTTCCCATATGCAATTTACCAATTTTGTTTTCATCAAAGCAATCGGTGATGCCTCTATGATTTCATATATTGCATTTTGCGTGAACATTCTTTTAAGCAATGGAGAGTTGACCCTCTATGCGTATTCTTTAAACAAGTTGAAATTATATATAATTAGATCCTAGTAATCTTAGCGATTCTTCATAGGAAAACAGGCATGGCAATAACATTGTCTAATCTTTGTGATTAAGTGGATATCCTCACGGCCAAAGGAACATCTCAATTTTATCGCTGATGACTTTCCTATTTGGAAAAGGTGAGATGACTTTGCTTCTTAGCGGTGATGATTTGCTTAGTATTGTGCAAGGTTCTTACCTTCGTCTAAGAATACGGTGGATATTCTTTGAGTGCCATTTCCTTCTTTGGAGCAATATATGATAAGTGGATTGGAATGCTAAGTGCAGGATAAAGAACTACTTCTTTGCCAAGCGATATATTTTATTGTTTTTAAAGATTGATTAATTATGGATGTTGTCTCATATTATGTAGGCATATCTTGAAAATTATATCGAGGAAAAAAAGACTATGAATAAAGTAGCATCCATATAGGTCATCAACTAGATGCACTTATGTATAAAATCCTGGAGTCTTTGCTGGAGCCATATTATTATATCGCTTGGTAGAGCAGTTGGCGGCCCGAATTTGGTAGACACATTCCATCAAACTGAATTGCACTACTACTGTATTTATTGTGGTCCATGCCAATTGAATTTGAAACAATTGTAGTTGTTCTATCACGAAAAAGGCTAATCTTACGATTTTCATAGTATATGCATATCTTTTAGCCGGCATTCTCGGTAGTTAGAACCATGAAGAAGAACCATTGAATACATCAATGTTGCCTCTTGATAGGCGTCTCTTTCCAATGTTGAAGCTAGAGGTGAAGTCATGGTCATATGTTTTAAAGTCGACCGTATGTTCTCTTCCTCCACATGTCCTTGTGGTAAAATAAATATCGGCAATATATTGTTTTTCCATAAGCCAATGTGGCTGATGTACTTATTGGACCTTGAAGGTCATGGAAGCTGAAAATATTTATTTGATTAATTCTCTCATAAGCGGAACTATGATGAGAGTCCTTTGCTGTATTAAACCAAGATCGTGTGGCCTCTAACTGCTAAGGACAAAATATCGAACCACGATTCATCAATTCAAACTTAACTAATATCGGATATGCGAACACAGAGTGTAAAATAAGTGTATGCACTGTCTAGTGCACGGTGATCCACAGAGAAACACAAATCGATTCTATCTTGGAACTGCCCACTGCACGTCTACATGCGAATGATCGAACTTGTCTATCTTAATTTTAAACATGTGCTTGAGATTCCTTGACCGTTAGCCTTCAAATAGTATGATGCGGGGGGACATCATGGATTTATGTCTTGGTGTATACGTCATTCTATTACCTTTTCTTGACGGAGGCGGTCCCACGCCCGAGTCGCAATGAAATCTCGGGTGCCAAACTCTGATCGGCCAATTCTGTACATAACACTAGCGTTTGCCCACTCCATAAAATCATAATACCCGGCGATGTTTGCATTGAAGAAAGCGGATTTAGAAGGGCGGTGAGTGAGGTTGTAAGCGGACTCTATTTACCAGAAACGTGAGTTTGATAGAGTGCTTCTACACTCACTACTTGGGAGCATACACCTAGCTGGCAATATGATGTAAAGGTGTTTGTGTCTTTAATTCTTCTCTTAAGTATACTTCAAACCACTTCAATCATTTCACTTGTACCTAGATGATAAGCTGAGCCCCAAATCAGGAAACCATATAAGACAATAGTGCGCACGGAGTTTTAAACAAAGTTTCTTCAAGCACAACTATCGGGTTGGCTTTCCGACATCTGGTAGGCATAGCATAGAGGCGGTTTTACGCTGGGAAATCGCTTTGAATACATTCCTTCTAATGAATATTTAAGTTGTAAACTTAAACCGGAATACTTGTATGTAAATGACTATCTCAAATCCTTACCATATATACTTGAAGAGGAAGTGATGCGTGGTGCCTACTATCATAATTTTTGGATTTTGTCAAGTTCACTGCATGCTTTTCCTCTGAAGAGTTCGAGATTATTGGGGCTTGATTGCAAACCTTCTTTATTTGCTCTTGCCAGAACAACATCGTCCTGGCATTGTATGAGAGTCTCCCAGGATCGCGTTCCAACGGACATCTTTCCTTGACCCTCATCGGCTCATCTATGTAGGCAAATAGTGTGAGAACAAAGGGCATCCACGCCTCACACCTATAGTGCTCAAAATTTCTGCATCAAATTGGTTTGGTAGTTTTATAACCACGAGATAGAGTTGAGCAATACATGCAGGCTCAAAGAGCCGCCCTAGTGCTCCATTCTTTGTCGGGTTCCTCCTGGGCTATGCTCGAAGCTTTGAGAGTCAATGAAAGCTAGAGTATAGGGCGTAGGTTTTAGCATTCTCAAATGGAGACCCGCAGCACCAAAGCATAGATCCTGGCGTCTTGGTCTTTCTAGCTTGACTTGGAATAGGGAGCGTTCCATATGTACGCTTGAGACACTTTCGGCTTAGCGTTCAAGGCGTGAAATCGCAATGAAGGTGTTGCCAATCAATATAGTTCTATAGTTCTTTGGCCCACTTTCTTGTCTCCACTTTGTGGATGGGTACTCTGTTCTCCTTCCATTGTTTGGGAAAGCCTTCTACCCTTTGCCTTGTTAATGAGATCACAGTAACATCTTTATGGTTATCTGCCCATTTAAGATGGCTCCACTCATACCTGTAGAATTAAGTGATTTGTACGTTGGCAGAACTACTTTTTATTGACATCTATTTATATATTAAGTGTAGGTTAAGTATACAAAAACTTTTTTCGAAGGAAGTGTAAACCTATATGGATTTAGAAACTTTTTGCAGAAGTTAAATGCTTGAAAAGCAATGAGTCTCTTTAGAACGATGTCGGATAAAAACTAGATTACATTTCTTTGAGGTCTTGATTTGTCCCTCTTCCTAAACTTTCCCCCCTTCATGGTCATATGGAAGGTCAGAGTAAGGTGCACCTACATTTGTCGCCTTGGCCATGTGAACCTTCCTTTGGCATCTTTGGCCGCGCTATCAAATCCAGATATTTGAAATTAAGTCCGCGGCAACCACAGCGGATGGTTTAGACATGTGGGAAATTCTCAAGCGGGCGAAGAATTTGATTGCATTCCACTTTTAGGTATGGCTTTATTCTTTCCATTTGGGCACTCGTCATGGGAACAGTATCTAAGCAACGTTTTATTGCCATGGACTTTGGGTTAGTCCATTTGTTTGTTGAAAATGCTCCTTGAAATTAGCTAAAGTCTATCTTTAGCCACACAATTATTTGTTTTTCAATGTGCATAATTAATGTGTGTGTCACAATTCGGGCAAAAATGAAGCGTGACAATTTGTTAGTGTATAAGCGACTTTTTTTGAGTATGCAGAGCCTATAACGAGGGTTCATTTTATAGTGTGTTTATAAAGATGTACAACAAACAAATGGAACCTTTGCGACAACCGAGATTTAATGGGCGTATCATGTAACATTGTATTGAAGTAAGATATATTATACAATTTCATAGCAATGATAGCACAGAGCCACCCAGATCCGCACAAATTGGGTGAGTGCCGTAGCTGTGAAGCACATTAGTCCTCTTCATTTTTCCTTTTCAGGTTCTCCTTTTGATGACCGGCAAGGCGACTTCCATCTTCCTAGCAAACTCTCGGCTCAAGGTTCCTTTATCTTCTTCCTCGGGCCTGCTTTCCTCTTCTTCGTCATTGTCTTCAGCGCCGTCTTCATTTACGTTCCTTTTCCTCCTCTGTTTCATTTACATGCATCGCCCTACCTCGTGTTCTTCATTGCGCCCCCTCTTCATTATTGCCTCCACCTTGCCTTCCCTTCCTTCACACTCCACTTCCCGTCCACTTCGCCCCTTCCTTTTCAAGACTTCGACTCTCTTAGCAAAAGTGGGCAACATGTTTTTCAATTTTTAACTATATGCCATCTCTAGCGTTGACACTACGTCCTTGCAGCTAAGCGCGTTGATCCTTTCTTTTCTTCTCCTAAGAGCGAGGAAGATCATCTTTACCACCCGGCCTCCATTCCCGGACGCGCTGCCCAGGCGCTCCAAAGAAGGTTAACTCACTTTATGTTCGGGGGCGTGCCGGAGTTAGACACCTCCTCGAGCGGGTGAGCTTGTTCTTGAGGTTTCAGTCGCGTCTCATCCCGGAGCTCCCTGCGCCGACAACCACGGGCCATCTTTTTGCGGGGCGAGTTTTCTTTTACGTCGAGGCGTTGTTTGCTTTGCTCAAGAAGCGTAAGCGATTTAAGTGTGAAACCTTAGTTTCAAACAAAAGGCCGCGCTTTACAAAGCAGCCCTGCTAAAAGCACCACGAGAGAAGTCAGGAACCTCGCAACCCTCTAGCATTAGCTTCCTTGTAATATTGCAAGTGTAGTATTTGTGTGAAGTGAGGAGGCCCACGTTCACGACACACAGGCTTTCTCCCGGGGGCGATAGAACCATGGCGCTGAAATATGAAAAGAACAAAAGTGAACCACGGGACCTCAAAATGGTAGGCAGTCGCTTAGATTTGGCGTACTTCTTAAGTACTTGCCCATCTTGAAACACTTGCCCATCTTGAAATTAGGCGACCGCCCAATTCATTTGAGCTCCGACGAAAAATGACATGCGTGCAGAATTAGGCGTAGCCAAATTTGGCATGAAAATGAGTAAACCGGTAAATATGCATTACCTGGCCGCGCCCAATTGATGTGGGGTGTCTTCTTGAACCTCTCCTGCGTGCTACGTAAATCTTGTGGCAAAGTACATATTCTGTGGAAAGGGTTCGCCGAGGCTACATTCCGGATGGTGAAGAAAGGCGGCCAGGTCACATCCAGCCGCTGGCATTCAAATTTACCATGAATGGCGTGGCGATCATGTACCCTGAGGCTAGACCTAGCTTCACGGAATGGCTACCAGCGAGAGGAATTAGGATGCTAGGCGGGGGCTGATGGGAGGCGCGTTGATGCCACTGAGACCCTAAGTTGTTGCCCCTCCCCAGCGAGTGGGATTAAGGACTTGGGCCAGGCTAGCGCCAATAGTATCCCTTATCCTCGGTAACGCAATCAACAATGACGGGCAACCAGGCGGAAAGCTATGACGCAGTTTACTCAACCGAGTATTGGATGAGAATGCGCGACTGCCGGGCAGTGGGCACAGGGGATACTCGAGGACTTAGGTGACAAAGGCGGTGCGGTGATGATGCGGATGTTGTTCGCGATGGTGGAACCACTACATTGGTGACTGCCGCTTGTAATGAGTCAGTGGAAAGATAGGCCCATACACAGTTCAATCCTTTCAAAGACCTTGGGAAAGGTATGTTAAGTTCTAAGCGGCCTTGGGATGATGTCTTGTGCAGCACAGGTGGGAGTATACTCAAAGAGCCTCGGATGGGCCGACAAGAAGAATTCCGGGGCCATCCAATTTGATGGGAACTGTACGATGAGGAACCAAGTGTATCCATCTAATTATATCAGCGTACGAAGAAAAGATGGAGGCCCGTGAGGCTGGCTGATAAACATGAGACATGAAGCTTTACAGCAGAACTCCATCCGACAGAAAGAAGCTGCCACCACTATCAAGATTCCGGTACCGCGTTCTTTGAGCGTATACTTGGCTGAAGTGGGGATGGCTTAGTGAAAAACATCATCGATGTAATAATTTAGAAAAAAGAATCAAATATTCCATTTTGTCCACATATAATGGAATTGTGCTTATCTGCCTTGATAAACAACTCATACATTAACACACATAGGATCAATTATTAATATCATACAATACACGTTTTATAATCCCTTAGGAGGCAGTTTCATAATCAAAAGATAAAAGGTTTCATTCTCCGCGAGGAGGATATAAGTGCATCGTCGCGTAAGGTTGTTAGGTATGAAGAATTCCGCCGGTTAGGTGACTAGATTTGTGCGGGATCTGAGGCGGTTCGAACAGTGAGACCATAGGCAAGATGCGAATAGATGGTTTCATCTTCGCTTGTGGACTGAACTATCTGTGCAAAATACTCGGGACGAATGAAACTGAAAGCTTAAATCTTTTCTGAGTTAATTGGCCAATCCATTGTGCGGTACATACGCGAGCTTTGATTTTAGGATTAATTGGGCTGCTCCACATAAATTTGAGATTGATGCAGCATCAAGGAGACTCCCATTTTAGGTGAATAGTACTTGATCCTGATTTCTCTGTAGAAATTTAAGCGGAGTTGACCTTGTAATAGATTACCATTATGCTTCAAAGAGTCAGGGGTGGGATCATCTACCATTCATCATTGGCAGATAATGGCTACATAAAAGCTTACGTGTTTGATCTTCCTAGGCCCGAGTTATGAAGCAAATAATCCATTATTATCACTGAGAATCTCACGATCCACTTAACGTAATTCCTTTTGCTTCAAGTTTTGCTTGTCCGGGGAAGTGTGAGGCTAGGCAAATGTCAGTTATCCAAAGTAGGAAGCGGGGTTCGAAGAAATGGATTGATCCATGGACCTGACTTCTTTTCCAAAACATTTTATACATCCTATTCAAGCCAAGCCTTTATCCCACTTTTATGCAGACTTGGGTATTGGCTGAGCAGAGAATGGAAAAAAATAGAGTGGGAAGCGGATCCATCTTTAGGTTTCTCCAACCATAAGGGGTGGCATTTACTAATGTAATACGTCCGAATAGAGATGATTACTTAATCTTATCATAAAGCTTTATGAAAATATTTTTTGCCAAAGCAGGTCCTTGCTTCACAGTATTTATAGTTCCAAGTCACTACCTTTGACTTACTGACACTCTTCCATAGAGCTGGGTGCCATCGCATTTTGGCCACAAGAGATAAACACCTTAATAATACTTTTGACTTGTTAGTGACTTTTTGGGGGCTAAAAAATAATGGAAGATTGGTAGACCTAGGAGGAGATCATGAAATTGGCTATAATAGCTCTGCCAATTTTGGAGAATATTTAGAATCCGAGGTAATAACCTTTTTAGAATTTATTAGTTATATCATTCCACACAAATCAGAGGCACATTCCTTGATAGCAAAAGGAATACCGAATTTTAGCCTTAGTACATGGAGAGTTATACTTACAGCCGGGTCATTTGCATAGGTGCCTTCCCATGTCACTGGCGAATAGCTGATTTAAGGGGTTAATTACTAGCGGCGGAAGTTTGACCAAAATGCGGAAGGATTTCTTTGATGTGGATAGTGAGCCACGATCCATGGAAGTCAATATAAAGGTATCATCTGACAAAGTGCCCATTGAGAATTTGATCCACCTGAAATTATCCCTAAGGAGTTGGAGCCTTTGATAGATTTATCATTCTTGAGTTTCAATACAACTGTGCGGGGGCTCCATAACTGTAAAACAAGAAGGGGCAAAAGAATGGCAACGACTCTTCTAAGAGCAAAAGAAGAACATTCGCCATTGACAAGCCTTGCTGATCTAGAATTATATGCTAAACTTTAAACATACCTATACTTTCCTCGTTGAAACCAGAGCCTGCTGACATTTAAACAAAATTCCAAGCGGTAGGTATCAGCTTTAAGTGATATCCAGGTTGAAGAGCAATGTCTTGGTTGGATTCTTTGGGCCGTCTAAAGAGTGCGGTGACCACATTGTCAAGTTGAACCGATCCTTAAGGTATGTACGATTGGGTGATGCTGATTGCGGTGTTGCGGTCTTCAGAGGCTTGCGGCGACGCCACCGCAATTATCTTGCCAATAACATTGAAATGGCGAGAATTGGTCTATAATCGGCAAAGAGGACGGTCGGTCTGGGATGAGTATGGGAGTCGTGTTGATTAAGCATCCAAACGGCTATATACGATCACGCGACTCATTGGTGGGTTGGTAACTCAGCAGCAAGAAGGCCAAGCCTTTTTAAAATTACAGGGGAGACCATCACGGTCGAGGTTTTCAGATTATCCATTCGGAGATAACTTCGCCGAAACCATATTCGGTGAAAGAGTGTCGGGTTATTCACGGGTCCTCATTGACTTTACCCCTAATAAATAAGTCCATCATCCTCTCAGGCGTCGATGTGGTGCCATTATGTTTGTAAAGTGGTCCACCGTAGTCTTGAGTTAGGAATCACCACGGATATGAGTATCCCCAACCTTGACTTCTTCAATTTTATTTCTCTTAAGTTTGTTTTGGCTTTGATAAAGCTACTTGGAGGCCTCCTTAAGTTCTCTCTCATCCTCCTTAAGTTCTTTGATTTTAGCCTTTACTTTCCAACCCTTTGCAATGCTAATTTCTTCCTTCTCAATCACAGTTTGATGTCATCTTGCATGTGTCCCAGTGAGTGATCTTGAGACATTGTCTTAATTGAGAGAGATTAGCATGCGCCCATTGTGAATCTCTTTTCCCGGCATTTAACTTGACTCTTAATGTGCTTAGTTGTTTATCCACCGCACATCCAACTGTGTCTCCAAGCGGTTTGGGGTGGCCAGGTTATAATGTTACGGAGCTTATCAAGAAAATCCTCGCCAATTCCGAGGAAGGATTAACATTAAGCTTGAAGAAGGATTTTCTACACTATTTTGATTCTTCTTGCCAATCGGACAAATTTCTTTGAGGAGATACTGTTAAATTATCCCACTTTGCTACCAATGGTCCTGAGTTTTCCTTAAGATGGCGATTCATGAAGGCAACAAATAGGGTAAGTATGATCGGGGACCCATTAAAGATTAGGTTTGGTTGCAGCGAATTCTAAGATTATGATAGGTGAGAAGCTTGGTCCAAGCACACATCTCACGAGACAGAAGTTTAAAGTTCTTATTTTCATGTAGCTATCTGTAACCATATTAAAATCACGGCAAGGATGAGATCATGCGACATCTATATTGGCGTTTCAAGTTGTTTATTCCACGCATAATCCTCTCCGGAGGGATTCGCGGTACAGAGCTCTACATTAGTGATGGCAATAGTATGAACCTAGATTACCTACGGAATCTACCACCTACCATTATTGTCATTAATCATACCGATTTTACCTCCAGTTGATTCTTAGATTCCACACAATATAGCTATACACTGGGCGAATCATTAGCGATGAGCCAAACTTTAAGGCTGGGAGGAAATGATGCAGAAATAATCTCGTCTTATATTATAATGTTTTTAGTAAGTAATTGAGCGGCCCTAAATTGGGCGGTCGGGATTAATCTATCCCAACGGGCAGATGATGTCACGTTAAAGCCTTTTAGTTAGTTTAAAAAAAGCACACTAAATTAGGGCGGTCGGATTAAGGTATGGAGTAATTATCCGTTAAAGCCTTTTAGTTAGTTTAAAAAAAGCACCCTAAATTGGGCGGTCCGGATTAATCTATCCAACGGTGTAGATGATGTCACGTTAAAAGCCTTTTTAGTTAGTTTAAAAAAAGCAAAAAAAAAAGAAAAAGGGTTGGACGTATTAGGGTTCTGTTAGTTTTTTGTGGCTATGGCGGCCACGGCAGCCACGGTGCCCAAGTCGCCGGAGGACGAAGAGCAGATAACAAAGACGAAGACGACGATCTGGCTGGAGCATTTAGGAGGGGGGATTGTTCTTGGCATCCTTTGTCGGATTCGTCCTGACCCCCCTTCCTTTCTATTCCGGCGCTTCGTTTTTCTCCTTCAAATTCCTTTTCCTGCCTTCCTACCTGCATTTCCTTTTCTTCAGCCATGGCCCCTCTTAAATTGGAAACCCAGAAAAGCCATGTCAGTCTGCATGGCAATGGTAGCAAAAAAGCCCTTGCATCTGATGCTCTTCCTTTGCCCGTGGGGGTTACAAATAAGTTCTTCATTCTTCTATTTTCTTGGGCTTCTTATTACTTGATGAAAAGATGGAGGGAGAAGATTCGCAACTCTACCCCGCTTCATATTGTAAATCTGGGAGAGATGCTATTCATTATTGCCCAGATTGCATCGTTTATTTATCTCCTGGGTTTTTTTGGCATAGATTACGTGCAGCCTTATCTCCAGACTATGAGGATGATTATTGCCCAGATTGCATCGTCCATATATCTGCTTAAGTTTCCCAGCACATATGGTTTATTGAATTATGCGGATGATACAAATAGCCAACCTAGAAAGGACCAGCCCAAAATGGAGGCAAACATCTCAAAGGGAAAAAATTGGGCGAAAATAGTGACGAAGATCTAGCCTGTGCAGTTAAGTACAAATCAAATTCCTTCATATTCCTTAGAGCATGAACTGGGTGATTGTGTAAGAGCAGCCAGTGTGAGGAAGAGGGCTGTTGAGTTGTTGACTGGCAGGTCACTGAAAGCACTTCCGATATCAGGATTTGATTATGCATCTGTGCTGGGGCAATGCTGTGAAATGGTTATTGGGCATGTGCAAATTCCTGTTGGTATTGCTGGACCATTAAAGCTTGATGGCATAGAGTTTATGATTCCAATGGCCACCACAGAAGGTTGCCTTGTGGCCAGTACAAATCGTGGTTGCAAGGCCATATCTCAATCCGGAGGTGCTACAAGCCCCTGTAGTGAAATTCCCTTCTGCAAAACGTGCAGCAGAACTTATGTTTTACTTGGAAGATGAGAACAACTTTCATACCATCTCTACTGTGTTCAACAGGTAACATATATTTTGCACGTGTTGCTTCATCATATAGCTTTTCGGGTGCCCTGGAAACAGGGCGTTCTGTGGCATGCAGGGTTCTGTGGCTCATGCATGCCGTCTTGATGTATGTCTTGCGGCCCTGTAATATAAAAAAGCAGAACCATTGTGCATATCCCTAGCATATCCGGCAAAACAGGTATAGCGACAAATGCATTTCTTAATCTGGAAGATGATTTGAAATTTAGAGGAGTAGATTCTTTGGTAGGTAAGCTGTACTCATTATTCTCTATTTGCATTGCAGGAACTCCATTCCGGTGAGCTCAAGATGAAAGATGAACACCCCAACTAAGGCAATGCCTTTCTTATTTATGGCTGTCCATTGGGCTGCAGTTTTCATTTTATGATTTTTCTTTAAGAATCGTTGATCAAACTGGACACACGGTGAGCATATTACGATTTTGTGTTTATCGTTAGACCAGGCCAATATTGTTACAAGCCCCTGTAGTGAAATTCCCTTCTGCAAAACGTGCAGCAGAACTTATGTTTTACTTGGAAGATGAGAACAACTTTCATACCATCTCTACTGTGTTCAACAGGTAACATATATTTTGCACGTGTTGCTTCATCATATAGCTTTTCGGGTGCCCTGGAAACAGGGCGTTCTGTGGCATGCAGGGTTCTGTGGCTCATGCATGCCGTCTTGATGTATGTCTTGCGGCCCTGTAATATAAAAAAGCAGAACCATTGTGCATATCCCTAGCATATCCGGCAAAACAGGTATAGCGACAAATGCATTTCTTAATCTGGAAGATGATTTGAAATTTAGAGGAGTAGATTCTTTGGTAGGTAAGCTGTACTCATTATTCTCTATTTGCATTGCAGGAACTCCATTCCGGTGAGCTCAAGATGAAAGATGAACACCCCAACTAAGGCAATGCCTTTCTTATTTATGGCTGTCCATTGGGCTGCAGTTTTCATTTTATGATTTTTTCTTTAAGAATCGTTGATCAAACTGGACACCACGGTGAGCATATTACGATTTTGTGTTTATCGTTAGACCAGGCCAATATTGTTTTCTGAATTTTGTGACATTTTTTTGTAGCATTGCCTGATTTTATTTAAACAGGTGATGCATGGAGCAGATAAGGACATTGGTTCAACGTGATTTTGGGATATATGTCTGCAATCTTTTTGACACCGGCCAGGTTAGTGACGTGCACATGAATAATGTAGCCGAAGGACCTTTGGTTTCAATTTGTTGTGTTGTGCGTTAAATTAAGAGCTATAATAACAGCAATATATTCCATTGCAATCAATTAACTAAGAGGGTGAGCAGAAACATAGATATTACTTCTGGACTTAGAAAATAAGTGTAAGAAGCTCAAGACAGAGCTATAACTATAGATCTCTTATACAGCCAGAGCTATATCTGTGGGCTTCCACGCATGCATAAGCAGAGTTTTATTATCGAATGTGCGGTGTCCCCATCTTTGCAGTTTGATTGGTTAAAGCCCTTATCAGCACGCTCTTCAAAGCAGCTTCTGCCTCTGAAACAATATTGCTAGCAGAATATAAGAATAAACCATTGCTATTGTTTGGATACTGAATATACATTGAGAATTACATGCTGCAATGACTGCAAGTGTCAACCCAAGTGTCCATGGTAGAGAAGTTATAACTAACGCTTTAATCTTTCAGTTGTACAAAAGTTTTCATCCTTATTGTGTTGTTTACACCGTGAGTACAAAAAGTAATTATGATCTTAGTTTTAATTGTGCCACGGGTTTTCAGTAAATTTTTAAGAGCTTTGTCCTGCCAGTTTACAGTGAACACCTGCGATTACAAGTACATCTTGCATGGTTATGATAAGAAGTCTGAAGATTACCTCAGAATTTTATCCGAGGTAATTACAGAGGTTTGGTTTGGTTTGTACAAAAGTTTCATTCCTTATTGTGCTGTCTCAGGTTGATGTATAGGTGGTGTTGCCATCTTGGACGTTGCATCGGGGGTTCAACCTACAAATGTGGTATGATACTTTACCAGTTCAAAGCACTTTTTTAGCAATAGATTAGTTATAGGCTGATAAATTGTTATTGGAACATTAGGTAAAGGCACCTGATGTTTGGCATCACCTCGCTTCCTTTTACCACATGGAAATACTTGGTTTGTCATAATATTATTCTATCTTGATTACATTGTCATGTGAACTTCTTATTGCTGTATAGTTTAATGCTCTCTCATCAATACATTTCTGATATTAAACGAAGCAGCACTATCAAGAGAAACATTATGACAAGTGACAAGAAGAAAAAACATTATGACAAACAATGACTCTATCCCTCAAACGTGAAAATCCTCGGAACAACCCCTTAAACCAATTTAAATGCTTTACATCAACAAGGCAAAGGAAGCAACCTTTAAAAAGGCGAACCTCTTTTGTCTTTTACCTTTTTTAAGTCAGGTGTAGATGGTCCTCACACTGAGGGTTTATATGACGATTCTTTAAGGAACACACAACTAATCTCTTTACGACTTTGCACCTCCAAATGGCACGTAAAAGGCGGTATGTACCTTTACAAAAGGCCGAAAAAACCATTTTGCCCTTTTCCCAATAGCTAGGTTCAAAAAAAAAACAATCCTTTTAGCTATGTTTAAGAAAGGCAAAAAGGGAACAACACCTTTTTGCCTTTTTCCCTTTAAAAAGGCAAAAAGGGGAACAACACCTTTTGCCTTTTTCCCTTAAAAAAGGCAAAAAGGGAAACAACACCTTTTGCCTTTTTCCATTCTATAAAAACAATTGTGAAGGAACAAATGCTCATGAAACTTCGACATCATTTTGACATCTAATTTGCAATGACGGAGGAACGAGAAAGAAGGCTTTGCATTTGCTTGCGAGAGGGACGAGGAAAAAAGCGTCTGGCCGAGAGGCGCCTTTGAAGCGTGAAGTTCGATTGGAGAAACAAAGAGAAATTACAAAAAGAAGAAAGTTACAACAGGCTATAGAATCAGAACATCAGCATCGACAACGATTGGCCGAGTGCACCCAAAATCGCACCCAATATCAACGCCAATGGAGAGCCCAACAAGCTGCCATAGAAACAGAAGAAGAGCACCAACAACGGTTGGATGAACTTGCACAATATCAACGTCGATGGCGAGCTCAACCACCCACATCTGAGAATAGCAAGGACACTTGAAGTCGGACAAAGTAGAAACGACACCATTGCGGTTCATTGAATAGGGAGTGCATACACCGTGGGGCACTTGCATTCAAGGGCGATGGTACAAACTAACGCCATGATGGACAAATCAACTTAGAACCCCTACAACCAATCCCCATCTTATTGAGCCTATTGACCATCAACACCCAAAAAGCGTAACTTCCACCAACACATCGGGGCCTACAATAGTGCTCTTGCCTTTGCATCCTTTGGCGCCAACATCGGCGGTTTCAAGGCCCGCGGACCATCTTGTTTCAAGATCCAGGACAAACCTACCATAGAGTAGGTCCGGCTTATCTTAGATGGTTCACAAGCACCAACATATTCCCGGCTCTATATTCTAGATGCCGATTTTGCACATGAAACCGCGAGCTCAAAATCCACGAGAATGAAAATTGTGACGACCAACTTCGAAAAGAACTAGATCTTAGAAACTCACATAATATCAGCCCCCTATCAAAGAGCTGACCCTCATGATGATGCATGATGTAGAAAGCATGCACAACATCCGTGAAAGGGGTGAGGGACATCAAGATGTACTTTAACAACGCTTTCGAAACACGGACCTTAGGAGGTATAACCCGGCATGCTCAAAAGCGAAGTCGCAGATTATATTTGTCAATGCAGGGCGGGAGAGCCACCATTCGATAGGGACATCTGCATACACCAAAAGGGTGGCGGCCTGAAGAAAATACCAATCACAAACCCAAACCTTGATCCCTTGGTTTATCCCATTCTCTTCCCCTTTGGTGACCAAGGTGGAGGATAGGAATCAAGAAAGCGTAAAACATCTTCCACATCAACGTCTTCAAGGAAACATGAAAATGTGAGCATGCTTCAATTCTACAATTACCGGGCAATCGGGGAGATTAGATTGCAACCCACCTTTTGTGCGGGCAAGCTAACACAACAATTCATTGTTGATGTCTACTCGAGAGGGAGGCAAATGAACTAAACCGGATCAAGCAAAACCAAAGGAAGTTGGGGTCGAGGTTGTACCAAGGCCTTATTGACTACATAGACCACGGCGCAGCAAAGAGGCTTAAGATCCGGCAAAAGTTGGTCATCCCGCCCTCCTCACACCTTTGGCAGCCCGGGGCAATGGAACAAAACTATCGAGGATTCAATGGCCTTGATCCAGAGATTTGGCAAAGCCGACCTCTTTGTAACATTTACATCCAACCCAAATTGGATAGAGATTAGACACAACACACTTCTGGACAACGGTAGCGCATGATAGGCCAGATTTGGTTGTATGCGTATTCCACACAAAGCTCAAAGAGTTCTTTCATGATCTCTTGAAAATGATATCTTGGGCAAGGTGAAGGCACACTTACACTATAGAGTTCCAAAAGCGAGGCTTGCCGCCTTTGCCACCTTCTCATGATTCTCGAGCAACAAGACAAGATCCGGGATAGCGGCGCCATTGACAAAGATCACGAGTCTTTGAGGTACCGGCCCGAAAACCCCAACCTGCGAGATCGTCATCAAGCATATGGTCCGCGGCGTCGTCGCGGCCCTCAACCCAAAAGCACCTTGCATGCAAGCCAAGGAAGGCACCCCCAATAAAAGGAATGCACAAAGGGATATCCAAAGACATTTAATGACAATACCAAAGTAAGTGCAAATGGCTACCCGTCTACGAGAAGGCGGGATCTGAGCCACTTCATGAGGGGCAACACGCCTATTGACAACAGATGGATAGTTCCCCATAATCGATGGTCGCTTGAAAAATCTGAAGCACATATCAATGTAGAAGCGGTGTTTGGCGTTGGGAGCATAAAGTATATCTACAAGTATATCCACAAAGGGCATGATCGAGCATCCATCAAGGTCACGTAGAGAACCAAGCGGGGAATCAACATCCACATTCAATTGGGACGAGGTGGAGCAATACCTTGATCTGAGATATGTCTCTGCGGTGAAGCCATGTGGAGGTTATATGGAGTGCGGGATGCATGGCAATTCCCACCAAGATTACCTGAGACTACTGTTCATCGCCAAACAACCAAAGGTGTATTATCAAGAAGGCCAAGAAAGACAAGCCATCGAAAGCGGCGGATGCAAAAGCAAACAATCTTGCCCGCATGGTTTGAGCTCAACAAAACGACCAGTACCGCGTGAATACACTTACCCGAAATCCCCGGCACTACACATTTACGCGCCCGGGCGTCACGGAAAAAGAGGAAGGGAAAGTTCAAGCTCATCACACGGATGTACAATGTGAGCCCCTAAGGATGGTGACCGCTATTACCTTAGTCTTACATTTGCTACATATCAAGGGTGCGACCAGCCCGAAGACATGCGCGACCAATCAATGGAAAACTATGTTCAACTTACAAAGAAGGCGCCAAAGAGCTCGGCCTTCTTGGAAGGCGATGCAGTGGGGAGAAGACACTTTCGAAGATCGCGAGCAACTTTCGGATGCCAAAGCAGCTTCGCCAAACATTCGCATTCATTTGCATGTACAATGACCCACAAGATCCAATGCGGCTATGGGAGCTCTTCAAGGATAGCGACGAAAGATTACCGACAACGGATGCCACAAGAGCAAGCTTACAACAATGCACTAAAAGACATTGGCGAAATTTTCGGATGGCGGCCGCATGTCGTCGGCTTGGACTACCGAGAACCACGACTAGACATTCTAGGCAACTTCCCAAATGAACGAGAACTTCGATCTGAAAAAGGAATTGAAAGAGGGACGGGGAAAACTACGGCAAGCTCAACGAGGGAGCAAAAGCACATAGCCGACATTATCCTTGAGGCAATCAGCCAACATCAAGCCCCATGTATCAATGTGGGCCGGCCCGGGAGGCCGCGGGCAAGACTTTCCTTCTTCAACGACGTCGGTATACTAAGAGGATATGGTGTTGGTGTTGTATCGATGGCTTGGACAGGGGCATTGCCGGCCCTCCTCTTGAAGGGAGCACAAAACAGTCCATTCGGCGTTCAAGTTACCACTCAACGACACAAGAGGCAACCTCCGCTGCGTGCAACAAGCCAACAAGCGAGAGGTACTTAGAAAGGCAAGCATCATGGTATGGGGCCGAAATGGGAATGACGCTGCGCATGCACTCACCGCCGTCGGCGCTTTTTACGCGAGATCCGCCCGGGATGACAGGCCGTTTGGAGGAATGATAATGCTCACCGTGGCGACTTCGGCAGCGGTTGCACGTGGTCAAACGTGCAACAAAGGGCGCGAAAGTCATCTCGAAGTGTGTCAAAAGCGGAACCCACTGTGGACTAACCCGGGACCCACAAGTCGACACAAAATATGCGGGTGGGAAAAGGCGAACAAATCTTCTCAAATTGGCTGCTCACGTCACATTAGCGAGAACGGATGCATAATGAGCGAGGGCTCGACCGCGACTTGTTGAGATACCCGAAGAATGTGTGGTGGAAGGCGACTTGATTGGCGGCATCTTCGGCAAGGAAATAACGGAGGCAAATGTGCGGTGTTGTATGACAAAGCCATCCACGGCACCAAAGAATGAAGACACGAAGATCAACGATAAGGTCCTCTTAAGGTTGAATGGACAACTCCATATATATATGGCGTAGACACCATCATTGCGTAGAAGGCGAAGATGCTACAAGGGACTTCCCAATCGAGTTCATCAACCACCTAACCCCTTCCAGGCATGCCACCACATAAGGCGCACATCAAAGACGGAGCCATCATCATCCTACTCGAAACATGAACCGAGGCGGTCTCTGCAATGGCACCGCCTTGGCGTCATCAAAAAGCGCGCAAGAATCATAGATGCGAGATAATCACGGGCACCTACAAAGGAACACGGGTCCTCATACCAAGGATAACCCTAGAGCCATCGGGGCATGACCTCCTCCCCTTCAAAGCGAAGACCGGTTCCCGTCACGACTGCGCATTCTCCGATGACAATCAACAAGTCGCAAGGCAGTCCATGACCTCCGTTGGCATCTACCTACCAACGCCCGGTTTTTCACACATGGCCAGCTCTATGTGTCATTCTCAAGGTGCACCACACAACCGCGGAGTGAAGGTATATATTCAAGATACCTCAAGACAAGGAATCTTGGCTAAAAACAATAGGAGGTTCACACCTAATGTAGTCTACAAAGAGATTCTACGAGATGAAATAGGCGCTTAATTTCTACAGATCTCTTAGTTTCTATTACACTGGACACCATTACTATGAAAAGAAGAATTTTTCCACAATAATAAAAATGTCACATTCATTATGCTTCATTATGTTACATTTATGACAAAGAGTTTGAGCTGAATAGGTTATCCTTCACACAGGTTTCAACTTATGCCCAGCAACGCTGGGCACCATTACTATTAAAATTAAAAAAATAATATATGTGTGAGAAAAATGCGCCATCAAATATCAAATGGAGAGAATAACGGTCGAGATTTGGCGAAGATGAATGTTCCAGATGGTGATCTTGGTGCTCTGATCTTATTGGCTCTATCTCTTAACGTTTCAGATTGACTGATGGCATAGATGAACGGTAAAGATCTTGATCTTTGCCCTATGATTCTTATTGGCTAAAAAATGAAGGGATGAGATTAATCGGTGAGATTATCATTCCCGCTCTTGCTTCTTTCTCTGGCTATGGCGATTTGTGAGCATGTCTGGTGCTATGGCGCTATGGTTCGAGCTATGGCGCTGTGGTACGGCTATGGTGGTATGACTATGGTGGTTCTTGCTATGGCACTATGGATCCGGAACTATGGTTTGAAGCTTCTTCGTGGCCAGATTTGCAGCTTTATAAACTGTTCTATCTGTAGCTGCCAGATTCCAAGCTTCTTCATGGCCTTTCTTCTTCATTCTTTTTCCACCTTCGTCAAATCCGGTGCCTGTTTCATTCTTTTCTATTCATTTTATCTCCTCCATTCTTTTTCATCTTAACATTCTTCAGCTTTGCATGTATAGCTATGGCGAAAGTTTTCCTGGCTCCTTATCCTTTTTTGCAGTATTTTCATCTTAACATTCTTCAGCTTTGCATGTTAGCTATGGCGAAAGTTTTCCTGGCTCCTTATCCTTTTACCCGATATTTTCATCTTAACATTCTTGACTTTGCATGTTAGCTATGGCGAAAGTTTTTCCGGCTCCTTATCCTTTTCTCATAGTATTTTCATCTTAACATTCTTGACTTTGCATGTTAGCTATGGCGAAAGTTTTCCTCCTTATCCTTTTTCGCAGATATATCCTCTGAGTCCTTTCATTGATTTATCCGTCCTTAATTTGGCCCCCTAAAATTCCTATCTGCCTTTTACATCAGAGCCGTGACCCCTCTTTGCCCTGTTTTTTTCAATCCAGCTGTAGGTATGGCGTTTGGCTGAGAATGGGTTTAGGTAGGTTTACATAGAGCTTTAGCACAGAATAGCAAGCACAGAGCGAGCCTCTTAAAGCCAATGCCTTCATCGCCATGGTTTTGGTTCATCTTTGGAAGACAAAAGGATCTTTAAAAAACAAATGGTTTATCTTATTTTTTTAAAGAGATGAGAGCACAGAAGGAGATACAGAGCATAAAAATGAAAGGGTCTAAAAAAAATGGTGGAAGGGCAACATAGGGTGAGGATTATTTAAAAATTATGTGGATTTTTTTCTGTTTTTTTTTTTCTTGAATTATTTGCTTCCAGTTTCTTGAACTTGAAGAATTTTTTTTGCAGGAGAAGCTTGCATATGGAAGCTTGCATAATCTCTTGTAGTTGATCTATTTTCTGGTTGCACGAGAAGGCAATGCATAATGAAGTTGGAGCTGCCTTTATGTTAATATACAAGATTGCTGAGATCACTCTGAATAGATGGGTTTTGTACTTTGAATTGGTGCATGCACATTGACGGATCATATTGGTAATATTGTTAAGAGTTACCATGCGTTTAATGGAAAGTATTTTTTGAAATAATTCTCTGATATACTTGCGACCAACCTGAAGGCTATGATCATAGGTTGTGGCCTGGTCTATTGACCACGGTGTTTTTACCTTGAATGCATGCATGGTTTATTTTTTGTAAACATATTGTGAGGGTAACATAGTGCTTGAATGCATGCATGGTTTATTTTTTGTAAACATATTGTGAGGAGGGTAACATAGTGTGAGGGTAACATAGGGAAAAGCATTTCTATAAAATTAGGAAAGAATACTGTGCTGATTTCATATGAAAACAAAATGTGTTGAAGACAAGAAAGTTTAGAACCTTAACATTTATCTAATTGTTTTAAAACTTAACTATTGATGTAATATTTAAAAAAAAAGGGGGGAACAAGAAAAATATGCTTTTTCATTTAAAAAGGATGCCACATGTCAATATTTAATTAGTAAATGCTTTTTTATTTTGAAATATGCACGTAAACCATATGTAGATATTCTTTAGAAACATGTGTCCTTATTTGGGAACCACTACATTTAAAAACTATTTTAAAAAATCATATGTGGATAGTTTGTTAAATCACATGTTATTATTTAGTAAAAACAACACTAAAAAACAACTATAATTACGTGAATATCCTGTGAAACCATGTTGTTTTTTTGGTAAAAACAATGCTTAAAAACAACTATTACTTTAAAAAAAACCACATGTGGATATTTTGTTAAACCACATGTTATTTTTTAGTAAAAACAATACAAAAAAACAACACCAAAAAACAACGTATTGAATTTTTTTTAAAAGCCTGTCAATTTTCTACGCATAGACTTTCTGGACAAAAACTACATGTAATTTCTAGCATTTTCGGAACAATACTATGGGTGGTCTTGAGGTGTTGTTTTTTGGCAAAAAAGACACCACAAAGCTACACATAGAGCCAAATTTGGGGTTATAGTGTGCAAGCCTTATGAGAATGGTGTCCTTGCAATGAAGAAATGTTTGATAAGACGTGCATCCAGGGTTGTTGAAAAAATGAGTTACAAAATATTTGCTCCATTAGAGGTGTTTACTAATGCCACGATACAAAAGCTCCAAAGACATATTGTATAAAATGTCGCTTTCATGAGCCTTTGGATCAGTTAACTCAAAGTGTCACATATGGAAACATTGTTAGGTTTGATAAAATAACATAAAAATCTTATTTAATAAAGCTTTGGTTGTTGGTAAAGTGTTGGCTTATTGATTATGTGTTTGTATTTTGCTTTGGGACCCTCTTTGAAAAAGTTTAGTTCATAAAACATAATATAACTTGGAATGATACATATTTTATATGCAAATGGGAGACTATTGATGAGGGACTTGGTGTTATTATCTATTGACAACAAACAAGAAAGTGGATCACACCATGCGAATTTAGTAAATTCCAACCTTTTAGCTTATACAAAATTCGCTTGGTGTGATCTTTTTGGAAAAACATGACTTCCTATAGTAAAATTACTTTGATTATCTTTTAATAAAAGAAATGTATATGTGTCTTATTTGAAGTTAAGTGTGGATATGTGACGTGCTCATTTATTGATAAAGTGTTTGCTTTTTGAAAAGGGCTAATAACTTTATGTACTACTAGAGTTGGTAAAGTATTTTAGATGCAAATAGGATGCTTGATGTGATCCTTCTTAAAAAAAGATATGCTCTTTGAAAAGGACTAATAACTTTATGCACTTGGGGTGGTAAAGCATTAAATGAGAAGGGGTACTTGTGTTTAATTTTAATTTGACAACAAATAAGAAAGTGGATCACACGATGCGAATTTAGTGTGTTCCATTTTTGTTGCATATGTACTATTAAACGGTGTGATCCTTCTTGAAAAATAATATGCTCTTTGAAAAGGGATAATGACTTATGTACTTAAGAGTGGTAAAGCATTTTAGATACAAATAGGAATGAGTACTTGTGTTTAATTTTAATTTGACAACAAATAAGAAAGTGGATCACACCATGCGAATTTAGTGTGTCCCTTTTTTTTTGCATATGTATTATTCGCTTGGTGTGATCCATCTTGAAAAAAAAATAGCTTTCAAGTAAAAGGAAAGAAAGAAATATCTTATTTAAAGTGTAAAGTGTTAGTATATAAAGTGTTGGTTTATTAAAATACTATTTGTTTACGCTAAGTTGTAAGTTGAATATTTGTGTTTCTATTTACTTTTTTACGCAAGGATCACACCAGGCAAATTTCTTATATGCAATTACTTCTGCGCATGAAGATTTCGCATCATATGATCCTCTTTAAACAAGGATGGCTTTGACCTTCAATGTTCATAAATTTTATGAATGTTTGCATATAAGAATGTCACATATCATATTTTCTTAAAAAATGGTCATCAAATGGATAACTAGTCAAAGAGTTCTTCTACTACTTAAAGAGTTTCAAGACTCATTTTTACTATAATTTAAATAGCAATAGAGTTTTAAAGGAATCTATTGTTAAAGGTAGTCAAAGCCTTCTTGTATTAGCGGTATCTAAACACAAACACCATAACCTTTGTACTTCAAGAATGTATAAACTATAATGTCATTTATTAGCATCTTCACGGACATTTCCCCTTCCTTATCGGAAGCAGCTCATCTCAAGGAACTGTATTCGATTCCGAATGCCTTCATCCTCTCTCAATCTCTCACAATATCCTAGGAGGCGGAGTTACCGTCACCACAAAATCGGACTAAACTTGAAACGTCCTGAAATGACGGTTTCTTGCCACTCAACGGATCCAATGGATATAAACTGCCATCCGCCCAGATGTCAACACTTTTTGAGCCTGCAAGACACAACACGTCGAGGTCTAAGTTCTTATTTTTTAGACCTCCTTTTTTGCGATTGAAGACTGGAGCATATTCGTGAGTCAGTTGGATCCTTATCCACACATCATTTGGAGCTTCCATACTGCGTGGATGCGCGACGGCGAAAATGAAGGTGTACAATTTGTATGCCCCAAAGACAATTAAACCAGTGAGCCGAACGTCCGTACTAACCTCGTTTTTGAAATTTGCAACGTGCATATGGAAATCGAAAAGTCCATTCTCCTACAATCCATGCTTTTATACATTAAGCAAATTCAAATTTCGAATTGTAGGGGGCGGAAAGCCTGTATTGGGATGAAGTAAAGATCCCTAAGCAATCTTTGGGTTCACATGGACGAATCTGGTTACCGGGCTTAAAACCCAAAACTTGGGTTGAGGCAAAAAAAAATTCAGCCCCGCTTTGGAAAATCAGCCCTTGCAAGATCCAACTTATGTAGCCGATGCAAATACTGAATTTTTAATCGATTGCTAACTCTCGCCGTAACTTCAAATGCGGAGGGCCTAAACTTCTCCATGTGAACCACCCATAAAGCGCTTACGGCCGCGCCGCTCGAAATGAAAGTCGATACAAAGCTTCAACCTACACATTCAAATTTTGAAATGTGGAAGGCGGAAGCTTGTATGGCCATGGCCTCTAAATGAAAATAGCGCAAGAATCTGGGTGATTACGCGACGCTTGGTATCTGACAAACCAAGAGGCACCGCCATGAGTTGCAGGTATGCTATAATGCAAGTGGCTTTTTAGAAGCGCCACATGTTGCATCAGCCTGCCGACAACCAAATGTAATTAAATACATATGGCGCCATGAATGCTAATCCCCCTTATTCCTGGAGAATATTCCAAGTAAATCAGAATGATGAGATTTTGGTATCCTAGGTGGCATGGGAAAAAGGAGCCGAAATATGACGTGGAATGGCTGATAGGAGGCCATTTTCAGACCCCAAATCCGCCCTAATGCCAGCTAAGAAAGACTTTTAGGAATTGAACCCAACCAAGTTCATTAAATTTAGGCCTGTTTTAGAGGCCAAATTTCAATAATTATTGTTGTGAAAAACAACCAGAAGTTACAATCAGAAGTTACAATCAGAATTATTATTGCAATAGAAGTTACAAATTGAAATTTTAACAGAAGTTTTGAGATCAAAAATTTTAACACAAACTCGAATCTTAAGTCAAAAGAAAGCTTTTTATTTCGATCTTAAGACGGTACGTAGAAGACCCGTCTGAGAAAGAGATTTTTATTTCTCGAATCAAGGCCGAGATAGCGTAAGACACAAGTAGGAAAAGTGAAAAAGCCTGCTTTGGCGAGCCTCTCCACCCATTTTTTGCAGCCTTAAAAGAAGAAAGCCACAATGTAAAAGCGTTGAAAACATCTAAAGCCTTGAAGGATACCGACCAAGTGAAACATCTAAAGCATCCATTTATATCGAATGGCTGCTTGCATATAAAACAAGCAACCAATTTTAGACGCCAAAAACCAAAGCGGATGACTAAGAACTTTCCTATATGGGCTGAAAGACACGCACCACTAACCGGGAATAGGAGTACCGAAGTCGAGATGGTCTGGTCAGTGAGTAGATCGAGCTATATATGAAACCCCGAAAGCATATAGGGAGTTCTATTAATTCTCACCACAAATCCAAAGAATCGCCGCTTGTGGTTGATAAGTTTGAAACCCTAAAAAGCGCTTATTTGTAATCGATGGTAAGAATCAATTGTATACCGCAGAAACACATGCTCAATGAATTCTCTTACCTCATCCAAACCCAAATCGGATTGTTTCCAATAATATTCCCTTCAAATACGAATCCGTCGCAGCTTCAAAACTAGCGTAGGTATTCATGGGCCAAAAAGCATACTCTACTCCATGTGCCGCAGGGGCGCGCCATTGCCGGGATTTGGCATCGCCATAGCCAGCGCAGGCATTTTTCCGGAGGGAACAAGGAGCGGACCGATGTCCGGTTTACGATGTCCGCTTTGTATAAAGCATATGGCCCGGTCGAATCCGGGGAGGCCCCCAGCGACTGTGGACCGATTTGTGGTCGATCAACGATCTGAGGCGGCATGCACAAGGTGCATGTCGGATACCTCTCGCGCCCATAGCCATTCGAGGAAAAAAAAACACAAGGCGGCGGGGAGGGAAAGAAAAACACAAGGCACAAGTAGTTAATCACGGGGGCAACCAATGAAATTACAGGGACATGGATCGACATCTTAGCCATTGATCTCACCGCCAATCTCCACCGTCAATTCTAAGGGCCAATCGGAGAATAGGAGGGAGATCAAGATCTATGCCATCCATCTAAGCCATTGGTTAAACCTCTTTTGCTTGATGCATATTTAAACTCAAAAATACTAGAGAAATTGTTTTAAAATGTCCCATTTTTCTTGATACTTATAAAAAATGCCCCTATATTATAAGAAATTGCCAAATTGCCCCTAATGGGGAACGTCAAACCCTATGACGAAATGAAAAGCGATGGAGATGGACAAGTTCTAGAGTATGTCGAGCGACCTTGCTTGCAACAAAAAAACGAGAGGGATTACTCCATACTCCTCCAATGAATTGACATTATTAAAAACTTTATAGCTTAGAAGCGGCACCACTGCGTTCATTTAACTTGTAGAGATTGTCGGAAAACCTCTATGTGTTGACATCTTTTTTCAATTGAAACCCGGACCAATTTCTAAGATCAAGAATTATCATCTACAATGATAATCCTCTTCAAAACTCCATTATGTTAATCCTTGATGCCGCCCTCTGAACAAGTGTTCTTGAACAATGCTGCAGAAATAAATTCACAAGGATCAATTCGTATATTGCAAAATCATTCGTGTTTAGTCAAGCCTCTACGCAGCGGTGAACAAGATAATTTCATAAATGTTTATCATATTTTTTGAGAAATTGGTGCAGGTCGGGCCTATTCCACATTACAAACTTCACTTTGGAACTGAATCATACGAATCAATATGGAAGTTGAATAATAACAAATGAAGCTCGTGCACATTTATTTCACGAAGGCATAAAATGCAAATTTCACGGTGTGGAAGTAGACAATCATTAGTCGTTTTGAGCGAGGGATCTTGCATAGTATATCACTTAGAGGGACTGTTGGCGCCATGGACCCTTAACACCTTACGAAAAGTAGTTTGTCTCAAATGTCCTCTCCATATGGTCACGGCAGCGAATGGGCATCTCCATTAATCCATAAATTGGCTCTTCTAATAGACTCGAACAGGCTTAGGTGGCATGTTGGAGCCTAGGTGGCATGTTTGAGCCACCTTGGCATGTTGGAGCCTTGGTGGTACGTTGGAGCCTAGGTGGCATGTTGGAGCCTAGGTGGCATGCTTGAGCCTAGGTGGCATGTTGGAGTCCTTGGCATTTTTTGAGGCACCTTGGCATCTTAGGTGGCATGTTGGAGCCTAGGTGGCATGTTGGAGCCCTTGTGGCATGTTTGAGCCACCTTGGAATGTTTGAGCCAACTAGCTAGCATGTTGGAACCCATGTGGCATGTTTGGGCCACCTTGGCGCGTTAGAGCCTGGGTGGCATGTTGGAGCCAGCGTGGCATGTTTGAGCCACCTTGGCATATTTGGGCCTAGGTGGCATGTTGGAGCCTAGGTGGCACATTGGAGACTATGTGGCATGTTGGAGCCTAGGTGGCATGTTCGAGACTATGTGGCATGTTGGAGACTAGGTGGCATGTTTGACCACCTTGGCATGTTTTAGCCTAGGTGGCATGTTGGAGCCCACCGGGCATGTTTGAGCATGTTGGAACCTAGGTGGCATATTTGAGCCACCTTGGATGTTTTAGCCTAGGTGGCATGTTGGAGCCTCAGTGGCATGTTTGAGCCACCTTGGCATGTCTAAGCCTAGGTGGCATGTTGGAGACTAGGTGTCATGTTGGAGCCTAGGTGGCATGTTGGAGACTAGGTGGCGTGTTTGAGCAATCTTGGGATGTTTGAGCCACCTTGACATGTTGGAGCCTAGGTGGCATGTTGGAGCCCATGTGGCATGTTTGAGCCACCTTGGCATATTTGGGCCTAGGTGGCATGTTGGAGCCTAGATGGCACGTTGGACACTATGTGGCATGTTGGAGCCTAGGTGGCATGTTCGAGACTATGTGGCATGTTGGAGACTAGGTGGCATGTTGGCGCCTAGGTGGCCTTGGGATGTTTGAGCCTAGATGGAGTCTTTGGGGCCAGCGTGGCATGTTTGAGCCACCTTGGCATGTTCATGGCATGTTGGAACCCGTGTGGCGGGGGGGGAAGGTTTTAGGGCTCAGATCTTACGGCGTCAACGCCCTCCCACTACCTCATGACATTGTGCAAGATCTGGTCCAATCACGGCTGGGGTATGGCCTCAAAATGCAAACCCCGTGCCTTGCCGGTTATTGTAGGGTTTACGTTGTGGAGGCCAAAAGCGTGGTCAATTGCACTTGGGATCTGGTGTACCTTTTTCGAACATGCATGCGAGCCATGGCAAGCTGAAATAACGGACTTTGGATCTATTGGCGACCACAATCATTTCAGAAAAATTTGCTACTACAAAATGTGTTCTTGACTTCTAATTGCGACCTTTGGGAGGAGGATAAATCCAAACCCCATTTCGTCGGTTTCTATTGCTTCTGTTTTCAATGCGGCTTCTCGACCATGCCTCAAGTGCAACTGAATAAAACTTCGACCTCCATAACCTAAACCCTACAATAACCTACAACGCCGCAGGGGTTTCACGTTTTGGAGGGCAAAAGCATCAATCGACTTCTTTGATAACTAGGTGGACCATTTCTAAACATGCATGGGGAGCCATGAGAACTGAAATAACGAGTTTCGATCTATTGGCTTAACCCGAGTGATCCCAAACAATTTTTTCTCTTGCATAAGGTGCTCTAGACTTTTAATTGCAAAACTAGGAGGAGATTAAATCCAAACCCCATTACGGCGGTTTCCTCTTTTGCCTCCGTGTTTTCAAACGCGCTGCTGGAACCATGTCCCAAGTGCAACGGACCAAATCCCGACCTCTATAACGTAAACCCTACAATAACACGGCAAGGCCGCGGGGTTTTACGTTTTTGGAGGCCATACCCTAGTCAGATTGGACCAGGATCTTGCACAATGTCATGAGGTAGTGGGAGGCGTTGAAACCCGAAGACGAGCCCTAAAACCTTCGAGCGATTCGACCCAAAGGTCCTCTCTGGAAGGTCCACGGCCATGAATGGGCAACTCTCCCACCGGGCTGTGATCGACTACGCCAAGCGGTTTGAAACATCGACATTACCACGGAGACCAAGTTTTAGTGGACATGAAGACCACCCCCCCGAAGCGCCAAAGTAGCTCATGTCCAACACGTTAAGAGTGAATTGGCCTTAGCGGAGGGTGCGAGAATCTTGCCATGTAGAGGGTTAAGTATTTCTTTTGCTGCAAAAAAATGATCGTGTAACTTGGTCCCAGGGTAATTTATTTATTTGGGACGACATGGCGAAAGTCAAATCTCCATTCCTGGAGCCTTTGTACCGCTTTGCCAACGACAAAACACTTGGGTTTCTACACGGTTATTTGCAGGACACTTTGCGGATTTAATATGTTCTCCCGGACAGATCTTGAATTTTTGAATCTCGCTTCGAAGCAAGTTACTTGAAGCGTGGATTCAATCGATCCGGATAGGGGAAACGGGGTTTGGAAGGGAGGCATTGGCATTTGCCCTCCCCGAGGAGAACGGTAGGAGGAAAGCCCGCCGGTAAATCCAAACCCCATTTCGTCGGTTTTCTATTGCTTCTTGTTTTCAAGCTGCGGCTTCTGCGACCATGTCTCAAGTGCAACCCGAAAAACTCGACCTCCATAACGTAAACCTACAATAACCCGGCAAGGCCGCGAGGGTTTACGTTTTTGGAGGCCATACCCTAGTCCAGATTGGACCGGGATCTTGCACAATGTCATGATATAGTGGGAGGGCATTGGCGCTAAAGACGGAGCCCTAAAACCTTCGAGCCGGTTCGACCCAAAGGTCCTCTACGGAAGGTCCCTCGCCACTTGGGGCGGGCAACTCTCCCACCCCCGAGCGTGATCGACTGCGCCCAGCGGACTTCGAAACATCGACATTACCACGGGGAGACCAAGTTTGGTGGGGCGAAGACCACCCCCTGCTCTAGGAAGCGCCAAAGTAGCTCATGTCCAACACGTTAAGTAGTGAATTGGCCTTAGCGGAGGGTGTAGAATACCGCCATGTAGAGGGTTCCTGTTTCTTTTGCTGCAAAAATGGCCGTGTAACTTGGTCCCTAGGGTAATTTCCCATTTGTTTTCGGACGACATGGTGAAGTCAAATCTCCATTCGGAGCCTTTGTCTTGCGAACGACAAAACACTTGGGTTTCTACATGGTCCATGCGGGGCGCTTTCGCGGTTTGATATGTTCTCCGGACGGATCTTGAATTTTTTGAACCTGCTTCGAAGCAAGTTACTTGAAGCGTGGATTCAATCGGTCGGATAGGGAACCGGGTTCGGGAAGGAGGCATTGGCATTTGCCCTCCCGGAGGAGCATTAGGAAAGCCCGCCTCGGTAAATCCAAACCCCATTTCGTCGGTTTCTATTGCTTCTTGTTTTCAACTGCAGCTTCTCGACCATGTCTCAAGTGCAACTGAATAAAACTCGACCTCCATAACGTAAACCCTACAATAACCTAGCAACGCATATGGTTTACGTTTTGGGAGGCCATACCTAATCGATTGGACCCGGGATCTTGCACAATGTCATGAGGTAGTGGGAGGGCATTGACGCCAGAAGATGGAGCCCTAAAACCTTCCAAAAGCAGTTCGACCCAAAGGTCCTCTCTGGAAGGTCCCTGGCCATGGACGGGCAACTCTCCCACCCGGCAAACCGTGATCCGACTCACCCAGCGGACTCGAAACATCGACATTACCCCGGAGACCAAGTTTTAGGCGAGAAGACCACCCCCCATCTCCATCTCCTGACACAACCTTTAGAGATCCATCTCGAGTGGGTCAGCCTCTCCCCCTCGGTGAGAAAGTCAAGGCAAAAGTCCCGCCTGGTTCGAGTTGGGGAAGTATGTCAGCGCATTAAGTTCTTCAGATCCCTCTATTCTATTCCTTGCCAAACTCCTCTACCAAAAATTTCAAAGGTTATCATATTTCTTACATAAAGTCCTAGTCATCATGTCCATGTCACCATCATCTAGCCATGTCACCTAAAATTTGCTAACATCACCCAATGAAAAGACCAAAGATGGACATCTTTTCATTTTTGACCTAGTCAAAACTTGACCTTGCTTACTTGGCATGCCATGTCACCACTTGGAGTGTCTAGGTGGCATGCTTGAGCCTAGGTGGCATGCCTGAGCCACCTTGGCATGTTGGAGCCTAGAGCGTGGCATGTTGGAGCCACCTTGGCATGTTTGAGCCTAGGTGGCATGTTGGAGCCTAGATTGGCATGTTGGAGCCCAAGTGGCATGTTTGAGCCACCTTGGCATGTTGGAGCCTAGGTGGCATGTTGAAGGCCATGTGGCATGTTTGAGCCACCTTGGCATGTTGGAGCCTAGGTGGCATGTTGGAGCCCACGTGGCATGTTTGAGCCTAGGTGGCATGTTGGAGCCTGCGTGGCATGTTTGAGCACGTTGGAGCCTAGGTGGCATGTTTGAGCCATTTTGTCATGTTGGAGCCTAGGTGGCATGTTGGAGCCACCTTGGTATGTTTGAGCCTAGGTGGCATGTTAGAGCCATGTTGGAGCCCAAGTGGCATGTTTGAGCCACCTTGGCATGTTGGAGCCTAGGTGGCATGTTGAAGCCCATGTGGCATGTTTGAGCCACCTTGTCATGTTGGAGCCTAGGTGGCATGTTTGAGCCACCTTGGCATGTTGGAGCCTAGGTGGCATGTTGGAGCCTAGGTGGCATGTTTGAGCCAACTTGGCATATTTAAGCCTAGGTGGCATGTTGTGAGCCACCTTGGCATGTTGGAGCCTAGGTGGCATGGTGGGAGCCCGTGGCATGTTTGAGCCACCTTGGCATGTTGGAGCCTAGGTGGTGGCATGTTGGAGCCTAGGTGGCATGTTTGAGCCCACCTTGGCAATGTTTGAGCCACCGGCATGTGTGAGCCTAGGTGGCATGTTGGGCCTGGGTGGCATGTTTGAGCCACCTTGGCGCGTTTGAGCCTAGGTGGCATGTTGGAGCCACCTTGGCATGTTGGACCCTAAGTGAGCACATGGCATGTTTGAGCCTATGTGGCATGTTTGAGCCACCCAGGAATGTTGGGCCCTAGGTGGCATGTTGGAGCCCATGTGGCATATTTGAGCCACCTTGGCAAGTTGGAGCATAGGTGGCATGTTGGGCTGTGTTTGAGCACGTTGGGAGCCTAGGTGGCATGTTTGAGCCATTTTGTCATGTTGGAGCCTAGGTGGCATGTTGGAGCCACCTTGGCATGTTTGAGCCTAGGTGGCATGTTAGAGCCACCTTGGCATGTTGAGCAAGTGGCATGTTTGAGCCACCTTGGCATGTTGGAACCCTAGGTGGCATGTTGAAGCCCATGTGGCATGTTTGAGCCACCTTGTCATGTTGGACCTAGGTGGCATGTTTGAGCCACCTTGGCATGTTGGAGGCTAGGTGGCATGTTTGAGCCTAGGTGGCATGTTGGAGCTGCGTGGCATGTTTGAGCACGCGTTGGACCTAGGTGGCATGTTTGAGCCATTTTGTCATGTTGGAGCCTAGGTGGCATGTTGGAGCCACCTTGGTATGTTTGAGCCTAGGTGGCATGTTAGAGCCACCTTGGCATGTTGGAGCAAGTGGCATGTTTGAGCCACCTTGGCATGTTGGAGCCTAGGTGGCATGTTGAAGCCCATGTGGCATGTTTGAGCCACCTTGTCATGTTGGAGCCTAGGTGGCATGTTTGAGCCACCTTGGCATGTTGGAGCCTAGGTGGCATGTTGGAGCCAGCGTGGCATGTTTGAGCCTAGGTGGCATGTTAGAGCCACGGTGGCATGTTGGAGCCTAGGTGGCATGTTTGAGCCAACTTGGCATATTTAAGCCTAGGTGGCATGTTGTGAGGCCACCTTGGCATGTTGGAGCCCTAGGTGGCATGGTGGAGCCCACGTGGCATGTTTGAGCCACCTTGGCATGTTGGAGCCTAGGTGGCATATTTGAGCCCACCTTGGCATGTTTGAGCCACACGGCATGTGTGTGAGCCTTGGAGCCTAAGTGGCATGTTTGAGCCATTTTGCATGTTGGAGCCTAAGTGGCATGTTGGAGCCACCTTGGCATGTTTGAGCCTAGGTGGCATGTTAGAGCCACCTTGGCATGTTGGAGCCCACGTGGCATGTTGGAGCCCACGTGGCATGTTTGAGCCACCTTGGCATGTTGGAGACTAGGTGGCATGTTGAAGCCCATGTGGCATGTTTGAGCCACCTTGTCATGTTGGGACCTAGGTGGCATGTTTGAGCCACCTTGGCATGTTGGGAGCCTAGGTGGCATGTTGGAGCCCGCGTGGCATGTTTGAGCCACTTTGGCATGTTGGAGCCTGGGTGGCATGTTGGAGCTACTGTTGGCATCTTTGGAGCCTAGGTGGCATGTTTGGAGCCAACTTGGCATATTTAAGCCTAGGTGACATGTTGTGAGGCACCTTGGCATGTTGGAGCCCTAGGTGGCATGGTGGAGCCCACGTGGCATGTTTTAGCCCGCGTTGGCATATTAGACTGCATGGCATGTTAGAGCCAGCGTGGCATGTTGGAGCCACTTTGGCATGTTGGAGCCACCTTTGTGGCATGTTTGAGCCACCTTGTGTATGTTGGAGCCACCTTGGTGGCATGTTTGAAACTGATTGGGACACGAGATCATGTGCATATGCTCAAAAATGGATTTGAGGCATAAAAAAACTCTCTCTCTCTCTCTCTCTCTCTCTCTCTCTCTCTCTCTCTCTCTCTCTCTCTCTCTCTCTCTCTCTCTCTCTCTCTCTCTCTCTCTCTCTCTCTCTCTCTCTCTCTCTCTCTCTCTCTCTCTCTCTCTCTCTCTCTCTCTCTTCGGCCACATGCTCCAAATTTTTTATCTCTCGTGCTATCTGAGACAATTTTATCTTGCGTATAGCATGAGAGTAAATGAGACAATAATCTCTCGTTTGCCTAACCAAGCTAGTTAAGGGCAAAAATAAAAATGGTCCGGATTTTTTCGACTAGAGTTATTGCGGGATGGAATTTTGGGATCCCTTGCTTACGGTGGCTGCTTGTCCGTAAGGTTGAATGGAGGATTGGATTGGAATATTGGATGATTTGGGAGCGGCCCATTTAGGTGGCTTGCTTCATCGAGGCTTGTTTAGTGGCTTTAACTTCGCCGGAAGCATTTGTTTTGGCAGACCAGGAGCGAACAGCAGCTTTAGCGAAATCCGGCGCTCAAAGGCAGACTATAAAAGGGCTGTTTGCCATCATACTCTCATCAAATCACAAACATGACGCCAAGAAGCTAGATGTATCGATCGCCCGGTCACGAAAGCCTCTTCGATTCTTTGAAAAAGCGACATTGTCGATCAAAGATTTCGTTCAAGAAAAGCCTTATTGGAATCGGGGTCGAGAACCTTACGATTCGTTCAAGAAAAGCCTTATTTTGCAGATTTTGCCTGTTTGCCACTGTTTGCCTGTTTGTTGAAAAGCCTTATTTGCGTATTTTGTTGAAATAGCCACATTTTATATTTAAGTTCAAGAAGCCTGTTTCATTGGAGAAGCGGATTTTCAATCCGAGGCATGGATATTTTGGATTTGAAGGATTGGCTATGGCAAAATAGAAGCCGCGATATAGAAGCCCTATTGTAAAATAACATAGCAAAATAAAATGCGTAACAATCTCGAAACTAACTTGATTGGTTTGGAGCATCGCGGCTATTCTTGGAAAATGGGCAATCTGTTTCCGCCTTGATTAACAAATAGAGGTTCCACCGGCCGGTAAAATCTGTTTCCTTGTGCATCTTGAGTCAAGCTTTGAATCTACAAGGAAATATCTATGAAATCGTTTTGTGGAAGCATCTCGAGCTTCCTTCTTGCTAACGGACAGCCCGGAAAAAAAGGAGGTCGCGGGGAGCTATGGCAATCGCGAAGAAGAAAAGGAGGGCCTTGAGGCTATGGCAAGATCACCCGAGGAAGAAGAAGGGCCGCGGGGCGTTCGATGCCATAGCCTTCTCATTTCTCTCTTCCCGGTGGCCGGTTTAGAAGCCCTAAAACTTTCCACGAGCACGAAACCAAAATGGAAACTTAATGGGTTATGTATAATGGAAGCCCCTAACTTTTCATTAGGGGCAAATTATCTCTCAAAGGGAGAGCCAAATTTTTTCTCTCCCTTCATCTCTCCTTTTCTCTCATCTCTCCCCATCTCTCAAATTGTCTCTCAACCCCCATGTGGCCAGCATCTCTCTCTCTCTCTCTCTCTCTCTCTCTCTCTCTCTCTCTCTCTCTCTCTCTCTCTCTCTCTCTCTCTCTCTCTCTCTCTCTCTCTCTCTCTCTCTCTCTCTCTTGTTTTTCTTTTCCTTGTTGGGGTCAAATCCCAGCAGAGGCGCCAATGTAAGGTGGTTGGGGGCCTTTTCCCAACCAAGCAATGTAGTGTGGTGTGTGGTCACATGTCCCTTTGGATCTTTTTCCCTGTGGGCGTGGCGTTAAAACTACTATCTCTCTCTCTCTCTCTCTCTCTCTCTCTCTCTCTCTCTCTCTCTCTCTCTCTCTCTCTCTCTCTCTCTCTCTCTCTCTTCCCTTCCCTGGAGGTGATTTGTATGTGTAATGATGGTCTCATGGACATAAATAAAATCATTTCATTCTCATTCTCTCTCTCTCCCTCTCCCTCTCCCTCTCCCTCTCCCTCTCCCTCTCCCTCTCCCTCTCCCTCTCCCTCTCCCTCTCCCTCTCCCTCTCTCTCTCTCTCTCCCTGCCTTTTCCCTTCCCTTTTCCACGGGATCGATAGACTTGTTGGTTCCCATGGATGTTAAAAGTTAAATTGAGTTCAATTCAATTTTGGGATCTTCATAATGCCTTTGCATTCTAGTTTTCTATAAGCATGAGGGGTAAAGGGACAATAGATGAGATATTGCATTTTTGCACCGGTCCTGCACCCCCTCAAGGAATACAAATCAAAATGGTTTTGTTATGCAAAAATAGGTGTTAAGTAATTGAAGTAACTTGTCTTACATGGAATACTAGTATAAGGACATGTGATCGTGCACGTGCATCACATGTAGCAAATCAAGTACTCTGTCCTACCACTATAAAGACCTGTGATATGGAAGGATAGGACATGTAGAGAATCAAGTATTCTTTCCTACTTCTATAAAGACATGTGACAATAGAAGTATTACACATGTCGTAATTCATGTATTCTTTCCTACAATGCCTTAGAAAATAAAGTACTCTGTCCTACTACTATAAAGACATGTGACATGGAAGCATATGACATGTAGAGAATCAAGTATTCTTTCCTACTTCTACTAGTAATGGTACCCAGCCTTGCTGGGCATAAATTAGGAACCTTTAATTTCTTTCTTTTTTTATTCTCCCTTTTTTTTTTCTAACCCCCTCTTTCCCCGCTCTTTCCATTTTTCCACTACTCTTTTTCCCTTTCCTTTTCCCCTTCCTCTTCCTTTTCCTTTTCTCTTTCCCGTTTCTCATGCATTTTTTTCGTTCTCTTTTGCTTACCTTTTCATGCACCAGTTTCTTCCTTTTCCCACCCTCTTCCTCTTGATCACGTGCCCTTTTCCCCATCTCTTTTCCCATTTCTCTCTCCCCTTTTCCTCATGCTCTTTTTGCTTTCCCTTCTCCTTTTTCCGCTTCCCTTTTCCTTTCAACTTTCCATTCCCTATACATACTTTCCCCACCCTTTTGCTTTGCGCTGTTCCCTTTTTCCCTTTCCTTTCTCTTTCCCCTTCCTTTACATTTTCCCTTTCCCGTTCCCTTTCCCTTTTCATATGCCTCTTTCCATTCCCTTTTCTCAACCTTTTTTATGTACTCGTTTTCCTTTTTTCCCCATCCTCTTCCCCCTTTTCCCCTTTCCACTTTCTCCTTTCTTGTTTCTTTTTTCTTTTCCCTTTCCCATACTCTTTTTCCCTTTCTTTTTTCTATTTCCTCACCCTTTCCCCCTTCCCTTTTTTCTCGTGCCCTTTTCTCCTTCCTCTTTTCCTATTCCTTGCTCCCTATACCCTTTGTCTATTCTACTTTCCCCCCACCCTTTTCCTCCTTTTTCCATCCTTTTCCTCTTCCTTTTTCTCGATGCTCTTTTTGCTTCCCTTTTTCTCTTTCTTCACCCTTTCTCTCTTCCCTTTTTTTTTTCACGCCCTTTCCTTTTTTCTCTTTTTCTCTTTCCCTTTTCCCAAGTTCTCCTTTTCCCTTTTCCCCCTCTCTTTTCCTTTTTACTTTTCCTTTTTCCCTTGGACTTTGCAACCTTTTCTTATTTTCCCTTACCTTTTTCTCCTTTTCTCACCCTTACTTCTTACCCTTCTCACGGTGCCCTTTTTCCTTTCCCTTTCCCCCTCATCTATTCTATTCTTTTTTCTATTTCCTTTTATCTTTCCCTTTTTCCTTTTCTTCTTCTCTTTCCTTTTTCCTCTTATCTTTCTTTTATTCATTTTCCCTTTTCCCTTTTCCCTTTCATTGTTTTTCCTTTTCCTTTTCCCTTTTCCCTTTTCCCTTTCATCGTTTTCCTTTTCCTTCCCTTTTCCTTTTCCCTTTTCCCTTTTCCCTTTTCCCTTTTACCTTTCATCGTTTTTCCTTTTCCCTTCCCCTTTTCCTTTTTCCCTTTTCCCTTTCATCATTTTTTCCTCACTTCCCATTTCCTTCTCCCTTTTCCCTTTTCCCTTTTTTTTTTTCCCTTTTCCCTTTCATCGTTTTCCTTTTCCCTTCCCTTTTCCTTTTCCCTTTTTCCTTTTCCCTTTTTATCGTTTTCCTTTTCCCTTTTTCCTTTTCCATTTTCATCGTTTTTCCTTTTCCCTTTTCCTTTTCCTTTTTTTTCCTTTTCCTTTTCCCTTTTCCCTTTTCCCTTTTCCCTTTTCCCTTTCATCGTTTTTCCTTTTCCCTTCCCCTTTTCCCTTTTCCTTTTCCCTTTTTCCTTTTCCCTTTCATATTGAATCCATAGTCAAGATGAAATTTTAGTTGAAGACACGCATACATCATCTCCACCATTGGTCAATCAAATCCTCGACCGTCCGATTTAGGGCTCCATTGAAGACACACGCTATAACATTATAATATAAGATAAAGACATGTGACAATAGAAGTATTACACATGTCATAATTCATGTATTCTTTCCTACAATGCCTTAGCAAATAAAGTACTCTGTCCTACTACTATAAAGACATGTGAATGGAAGTATAGGACATGTAGAGAATCAAATATTCTTTCCTACATCTATAAAGACATGTGACAATAGAATTATTAGACATGTAGAAATTCAAGTATTCTTTCCTACAGTGGATTGTATTATAAAATGACATGTCACAATAGAAGAAACTACAAAACAACAGTGGATGTTTTAGTCCACTGAAAAAAGAACACCAGTATCGAACAAAACCATACCTCCACATATCCACATGTAGGATTCTTTGAAAACAGGACATGTAGACCTACCAAAACTGATGTTTTCAACAGTGGACCAAAAACCGGGGTGAGTGTGTAAAGAATAAGAACTAATCTATATCATACATAGAGTTAGGTTCTTTAGTTAGAGTCAATCTCGGGATCTGCTTGGCTACTAGGGGTGATTTAATAGGCTAAACCTACTGGTTCGAAAGCTGGAATAAGGTTTAGGCTATTCAATCGACTAAATACCTGATCCCTGGTTCACTCTTCTCGATCCAAAGGTGTCCATGTCTGCGCTCGCCTTGAAATGTGCGGTCGGGAGGACGATCGACAAAGCCGGGGCGCGGGACGGATCGTGGGAGTTGGAATTGACTCCTCGGTAGCCTTGAATCGAAGCTCGGAAGGTCCGTGGGCGAAAAGGAAAAGTTAGGGTTTGGTGCCTTATGTAGGCTATCAGTTAGGTTTAGGGTTTCCATGACCCTTGGTCTACCTTTAATGGGTTAAAGGTCTAAAAGTGCGCGCATTGCTAAGTGTACACACCATTGCAAGTTGCCCCCTAGGGCGACCTTGCTTGGATACACGTCAACAGACACGTCGATTGGGCGGCGATGTCGCAGCGTGATTCGCGGCAAAGACGGTATATGTCTTGAGGCCGTATATCGTCTCGAACGTCACATTCTCCCCACTTGAAATGATGTTGTCCGACGCCATTGGGTTTCCCCACCTTGGAATCTTCCTAACCTGCAAATCAACCCGATGCATACACGATATACTACTATAATACTTACACATTTATTAAGATTACCTTAAGGTAATATTTTTTAAATCATTATTACGCTATTACATTATCAAATAACTTGTCAAATCGTAACTTCTATTAAAACAAAGGTACTTATTAGTCTCCCCAAGTTATCACAACATTTAGTTTATCACAATTTAACACTTTCATATACAATTATTATTTAAGGTGCTCTTCATTCCTTGCAACACATTCCAACAAAATTTGTGTTGCAAGTCTTCACCTTAAAAATCCTGATTAATTTTACAATATCTATAATTACATACTTACTATCTTAATTATTAGAATTACTCTAAGGTAATGTTTAAGACATTCTTTGTACTATTTCATTATCCAATTAACTTATGATTTCATAACTTAATCCACGCTAAGGTAATTATTAACCTTACTTAATACAACATTTAAGTTTATCAAAGTTTATCAATTTCATACAAAATTTACACTTCTAAGGTACTCTTCATCCCTTGCAACACGTTATAATAAAATTTGTGTTGCAAGTCTTCGTAAATTCGACCTCGTGGCCCTCGGGCTCTCTTATTGGCTGCCGGGTCAACACTACGTTATTACCATTTTAATTATTAATAAAATTTTGGTTATGTGGTGACCACCCCACCTATCTACATGAATGCATGGCTAATCTCCTACAGGAAGAGGATGTTTCTTCCATCGTGGCCGTGGAGAGATGCGCCTATAATGCCTATATAGGCTCATGCCTACACCTTTAGTTGCCCGGCGTGGAGGATAGGTCCTTCCCCAGAGATATGGGGAGTGAAGGCCAGATTCCTCCTTTCAAAGCATATATGGGGCTAGAGGTGCTTTTCCTATCAATGCATTCCTCAATGACCTCCTTTCTCTCGGTCGTCTACTTAGTGGGACGTAAGTAGACTTTGCAAGCCCACCGCGGTCATGCCTACATTGACATTACACCACGTCCTAGAGATCACCGTAATGATCTCATCATTGGTAACACGCCTGCAAACTGATTGCTCTGCACCGGTTCAAAGAGCAAGTCACGCGGGGAAGGGATGCGGTCCGGACCTCCAAGACACTTGGTGGTGTCTACACCTTGCGAATCCTTTAAAGCAAGGCCAATGGCAATAATATTATGCTCTTTTTTTTTTTCTTTTCTTTTTTAACAAAACAGAATTTGGCAAGATATAGAGGAGGCTACAGAGATCAAGGCAATGTGATTGATAGTGGAAAGGTCAAGGCAATTCAAATATGAGTAATCGGTTTATGTGTTTTTTTTTTCTCTTTTTCTCATATGAGAGTATGCAATAGGAAGAAAGGTCTCATATCAATGGAAGATCTTAGTAGCTAGTTTTGAATAAGGTAAATAAATAAAGAGTCTTTGAAAGATAACAACTAAGATAACAACCCGACTTGAACCAAATGAAATGGAAGCAAAACCATCAATTGACAACTTACACAAGTAGCTTGCATCGCGTTTGGGACCACACGAAAGAAAAGCATTTGCATTATCGAGTTTGCAAGATCGATTGATCAATGGATTACAACATGTACTACTGCTTGGAAGCAAAGTTTTATGTAAAACATGTAACAATGAAGATCATAGCAATTTGCATCAGAACCTTCGAACCATATCTGGCTGATTGTGATGACTGCAACCAACTCCAAATACCAACAACGGAACACAATAAACCACACTTCACCCTGATCAAGCATGCATCAGAGCCATTTGGCGACTTCTCTCTTCGTTGACAAGAACTCCAGTGACTCCAGTGATTCCAGAACAGTCCCGAATGAGCCGCCCCGTTTCTTTTCCTGCCTGCCTCTTTAACAGATCGATTCCCTGCCCGCAAATCCTCCGTAGATCTTCTGTTAAACCTGTAAGATTGCATCATTTGCTGTTCGAATCCCTTAGCTCTGTTCTTGGCATGCATCCTTGCAATTTTGGAATTCCCACAGGTCTACGTCTAGGTCTTGGAGAGGAACGGCATGGTATTGGCAAAAAGCAAAGGTAATGGTCTAGGGTTTGGAGACAAGAAACGAAAATGTGGACAGAAGGCAAATGTGAAGCTGGAAAATGAAAAACAGTTCTGCCTTGTATACATAGTTTTCTTGTACTTCTATTTTTTCTTTTTTTGGGCCATTTGGGCATAGAATACCCCATATTGGAAAGTAGAAGCAACATGGGTGAATTTTTGGCATAGATAAGCTCACATGGCATGGTTTTTCTCCCTTTTTTTTTTTGAACAGACTAATTGACGAGTAGGCAGAACTAGTGAGGTCGTATGAAAATGTGGCAATGATTCTCAATTGGGATTTTTATAGGCACGAAGATGATGGAACAAGCGGAGAGTTAACAACCTGTGGGGAATTCAGAAATAGCAACTAAATAATGCTTACCAACTTTGTCACCATTAATGTATCACGTCCTCAACTTATGCGCAGCATCCTTCAAATGTCAGATCCATGCTCCAATTCCTTCAAATGTGCGCTCCAAATATTTGCTCCCGTCTACGTAACCTCCGTATCATGCACCCTGGTCAGCGTGTTGTAACTGCAATGCTCTGAAAGGTATTTAGCAGAATGCTTGGAGTATTTAGCAGATTGCTAAAGCTGTGTCCCTTATGCAACATGCTTGAGAACAGAAATAGAGAATGTTGTGGACAGTGGAGAGTTATGGGTGAATGCAAGGTGAGATGGATGCATTGATGGTTTTAGCATATGCTGAACAAAATGCTCTAACTAAATGCATGTTTTCTGTTGGGCACCAGAATGGTGGCCAACATATGCCCCAAAAGAAGAGGCTGGTCCCTTGACCTATGGCCAAAAAAGGGTTTCAAGTGTGCACCACTTGTCCGGATTTGGCAAGTAGATGCCACTTATAGTCTTAAGCACATAAGTATGATGCCCTGCTATTTTGTCGATGATGTATGGACCTTTCCAGCAAGTCTGAAATTTCTTCTTTTTTCCCTCCATAGCTTTATCCCATTTAAGCACGAGGTCACCCACAGAGAACATAGCGGCAGCTCCATGCTTCCGCAAAATCTGCAATCTATCCCTATTCTTCTTGAGTTGGATGGAGAGATAAGCATTGTACCTGTCTTCTTCAAGTTCCTCCAGTTCTTCCAGCCTGTGTTTTACATCTGCCACCCTTCCAATGGACATTTCAACAGCAATTCTAAGAGATGGTACTTCTAATTCAATGGGTAATACAGCCTCTCTTCCATAAACCAATTGGAAAGGTGTGTAACACCATGGAAACTCTCTCATTTGTTCTATAATGCCATAGTGTTGCATCCAAATGTGTGTGCCAATTTCTGCCTTGTTCATAAATCATTTTACTTAATATGCGTATCACCTGCTTATTGGAACTCTCAGCTTGCCCATTGCCCTGCGGATAGTATGAGCTGGAAAGAACATGCTTCATCTGCAACCTACGGGTTAACTCCTGCATCATCTCGTTCATAAAATGAGAACCCCTATCACTAATCAAAACTTGCGGAACACCAAACCTGCAGCAGATCTGCTGATACACAAAGTTACAAACTACCTGTGCCGTTGCCGATCTCGATGGTATTGCTTCCACCCATTTTGTGAAATAGTCAGTTGCCATAAGTATGTAGGTATGGCGGAATGGATGATGGTCTTGGACCTATGAAGTCTAAACCCCGGTGTGGAATGGAGCAAAGGTTGGAATTGTTGCAAGCTCGGCTAGACTAGTTTTCTTGGGTGCATAGTATTGACAAGCTTTGCATTTCAGAACATAGTTGTGAGCATCTTTAAATAGGGTAGGCCAAAAATACCCTGCTCTTAGGATTCGCTTGGCTGTAGCCCCGACCAAAAAATGCCCCAACAAGAACCATTGTGACACATCTCAAGTGCATATGCTTGTTCTTCTTCATTCAAGCATCGTTGTAAAATTCCTTCGGCCCCTTTTCTGCATAAAATACCATCCACCAACACAAACTTTGAAAGGTGATGCTTTACTCTCCTTTTCTCCAAGTTAGATACATGGGCTGGCAAGTCCAATCCCTGCAACATGTATATATATGGCATCATCCATGAATCATGCACAAATGTATAATTTACGTTCACCACTGCCACATCCTCATCAGAGGTTATATCTTCTTCCATAAATGCATATGGTAAGTAACTGCTGGGATTGCTCAGAATATTAATAGGTTTGATCGCAAAATCAAATTGGGCCAAATAAGACAACCACTTATGATGTTTTGCCTTCTTCAAGCACTTACTTCCCAGCAGGGCCATTGGATTCTTCTTCATTACAACATCAGTGTGAGCCTTCACAAGTAGATGCTCGTGCTTCTGGAATAAGAATATTAAAGCATATGCATACTTTTCCAAAACAGGGTACCTGATCTCCAAGTCTTTGAGTTGCTTTCCCGAATAGCATATCACATCGTATCCCTTCTGCTCCGTTTTCTGGAAGAGTGCTACTCCAACGGCCCATCTGGTCACTGTAAGAAAGGCAGTGAACGGCATGTTGAGTTTAGGTGGTACAAGCACAGTTTCGCTTTTCATGAGCTGCAGAATTCTCTCAAATGATGTTTGGCACTCAGTATTCCATACTACTGGTGTGCACTTGCTCTGGCCCTTTGGTAAATTGCCAACCCGCGTGAGCTTACTAATTGGACCCAATAAATGGGAGAAGTTTGGTATATGTATTCTTAGAAAAGACATCATGCCAATTAGCTTTCTTACCTCCTTCACTGTCCTCGGGATTGGCAGCTTTTGAATAATTTCAGTTTTATCTTGGGAGATTTGAATGCCTCTAGTTGAGAGGTAATGCCCCAAAAGCACTCCTCCCTCCTTAAAGAAATGGCACTTACTAGGGTTCAAACACACCCTAGATTTTTACCTTCTCGAAGACCTCCTTCAACCTGCACAAATGCTCCTCCCTTGTATTAGCCAAGCATAGGTCGTCCAAAAAAATTCCAAGCCCTTTGTTTAACATGGAACCATAGGCCATTGCCATGCATCTCTGGAATGTTGCTGGTGCGTTCATTAAACCGAATGGCATTACCTTCATCGCATATGTTCCCCATGGCGTAATAAATGCAGTCTTAGGCATGTCCTTTTGACAAATAGATATCTGGTTGAAGCCACTAAAACCGTCCATAAATGAAAATACTTCCTTAGTTGCTGCTTGATACAACAATTCCTCTTGGAATGGTAATGGGTAATGATCTTTTAATGTTGCCTTATTAAGATCCTGATAATCCACACATACTCTTACCTTTTTGTTCTTCTTAAGCACTGGCACGATGCAAGAAACCCATGTGGGATTTTCAATTTCAAATATAAAACCAACCTGCAGTAATTTATCTATCTCCTCCTTCACCATATTCAGCAAATGTGGATTTATTCTTCTCATCTTATGCTTCTTTGGTTTTGGCTCCCTCCTTAAGATTGATGTGAAATTCACAAATTTCGTGAGGTATCCTTTTAACTCACCATAATCCCAAGCAAAGCAATCACAATTCAATTCAGCAAACATTTTGGATAACTCCTCCTTTTCTTGATCGGTTGCCATTAATCCTACTTGCAGTGTTCTTAGCTTGCCATTCTTTTGGACTGTAACTTCACAAGCATCAGCACAATCACTAGTACTTATGGTGAAAATCTCACACATATGTCTATCTGCCCCTTGTGGTAACTCCTCTTCCTTGACTGCCCCTTCAGTGAGTGCTTCCATTATTATTCTTTTGCAAAGAGCATCTTTCTTTCATTTTGTGCCCTCGGTACATGTGTGATGCATACTTCTTTAAACTTCCCAAGCAATTCCATGGCCCGATTGATAAGGCTGCTCTAAATGGGCACTCTTCACTGATAAATTTGCTCGATTTGATTGCATACCAGCTCCGAATCCCCAAAAACCTGCAAGTGGTCAATTTGTTTATCCAAGGCTAGGCTTAACCCCGTAATCAAAGCTGCATACTCTGCCATGTTATTTGTACAAAGGGGAATGGACTGGCCGTGTTGCAATATCAATTCATGTTGGGTTCCTCTCATGATGATACCTATAGACGCTAAACCTATTTTCTTGGAGACCCCACCATCAAACCACAGATAAGCTTGTGCATTAATGGACTCTACAAGGTTTGGTTGGTTGGTAACTTTTGGTTCAAGTGTGAGTTCATACTGACCAGCACAAACTTCGGTGACTGCCTCTTCTACTTCTGCTAGATAGGACCGGCAACTCAAGACTTTTAGGGTGTTTTTAGGTATGATTCTTTGCTCTATTATGGTCGTCCCGATATATGACACTCTCTTTGCTCCAAATAGGCCTAGCATCTACTTCTTTAGTGAGCCGTCCTACCTAAAAGCAAATCATAGCTACACGCATCTTTGTGAATTGTGCCGCAAATGCTATCACCATGAAACTTGCTCTCGACTTGACACCTAGGATATTCAGTTTGACATTCTCGACCACCCCTATTGGGCTGACTGACTGTTGGTTGAACCCCTTGATAATTAGCGGTGAGGATGATGTGACCTGCAGACCTAACCTTGACATAATGTGATATGGCATGACATTTACACCAGATCCCCCGTCAATAATGACATTTGATATTGCAAAATCTCCTATTTGAGCAGAGCAAGTTAGTACCCCGGGATCTTCAAAATTTGCCTCACTAACTAACAAAGTGTTTGCACTCTCATTAGTGGAACCTTCACAGCCTATCAACCTAAGGAAACACTGTTTATAATAAGGTGACTCTTTGAACAATGATAACAGGTCTATGCTTACCTTGGTGTTTTTTAGCAGGTGTTCAACTTGGCTGTCAAGGTTTTTGTCATTGCCCACTCTACAGATTTTGGGGATGGGAGCTGCTGGCACTTTTAGTCCATTTGGCTGGTCTTGTTTGTTAGTCTGCTCTTTCAGCTCTTTTGACCTGCCCTCCTGTAACCTAGTCCACGACCATCACCGGATGTTAAATTGTCATCACACGCGTTTCAATAAGGCATGTGTTAACCTCAGCCACTTTCTTAGCTCCCTTAGCTTTCTCATATGCCATTACTTGGCGAATTTAACATCATGCCTGTTAGATTACAAGATGAACACACAGGGGCAATCTTTACCATAGTGTCCAATTTTATCGCATCGTGGACAAGGCCTCCTGTAGCATGTCTCTTCTGTGTGACCCGTTCTCTTGCAATGGTTGCAAACACCGGCAGCTGGGCCCTTTGTTAATTCCCTCATATTCCTTTGCATTTCTTCCATCATAGTCTTCATTTGCTCACTAAACCATTTCTGTTGCTTAGCAAAGCTGTATCTTCATTTCTTCCTGCTTTGCTTTTTCGATTCTTCTTGAGTAAGCCTCAATTGCTCCTTCAAATCCATGATCTCCTTTTCTCACCTTTCTCTGTTCTAACTGCATAAACCGAAGCGAAATTGTTAGGATACTTGATTGATGCCTTCTACCCAATATCCGGTAGTTCTATATTCGGGCTCGGTAATTAGGTTGAAAGACTCAATGATTTTGCTTTGTTAAATACACCTGCGAGATGGTAGTGAATTCACCGACTTCAAACATCTTAGTGAGTTTATAGCTTATTCTTGGTTTCATTCTCGGACCATATATAAAAAAAGTGAATCACTGTTGGAAGAGCATTCTCTATATGTCTTTCTGGCATACCTTGAGATAATGTGAAAATCTCTCTATGTAATCAATTACCTCCTCTCCGGCTTGAAGTTGGAAGGTATGCAACTTCGTGGACCAAGGTTCCTGTCTTTGAGTGCTACACAACCTTGTAATAAAAGAGTTACACAAAGAATCCCAAGTTAGTTCTTCATGCATGGTGAAATGCTCATACCACAGCTTGGCTTTCCCTTTCATGCATTTTCCGAACATGGAAATTTTATCTCCTCTCCTCCTGCCATGTAGCTCATAGTAGTCTTCAAAGGTGTGCAGGAACTCAGTAGGATTCCAAGAACCATCAAATACAGGAGGCGATGGTGCAAGTGGTGCTAAAAGCATTCCAAGTTCTGGTGGATAAAACCCTGCATTCCCTTGCCCTGCATTCCCCTGCCCCATATCTTCTGGTAGTGGCCCTTGGTTGGTAGCTGACTGACTATCAGCCACCTCTTCAACCCTTCTTACCATTTCTTAAAATCTGCAACAGCACAATGACTTTCCAGGAAAACTTATCTCGGTAGGACCTCCAAATGATTGCTCTCTGCCTGGTTCAAAGAGCAAGTCACAGGAAGGGATGCGGTCTGGACCTCCAAGACACTTCTGGTGGTGTCTACACCTTGCGAATCCTTTAAAGCAAGGCCAATGGCAATAATATTATGCTCTTTTTTTTTTTTTTCTTTTCTTTTTTAACAAAACAGAATTTGGCAAGATATAGAGGAGGCTACAGAGATCAAGGCAATGTGATTGATAGTGGAAAGGTCAAGGCAATTCAGCAGAATCAGTTTATGTGTTTTTTTTTTCTCTTTTTCTCATATGAGAGTATGCAATAGGAAGAAAGGTCTCATATCAATGGAAGATCTTAGTAGCTAGTTTTGAATAAGGTAAATAAATAAAGAGTGCTGAAAGATAACAACTAAGATAACAACTGACTTGAACCAAATGAAATGGAAGCAAAACCATCAATTGACAACTTACACAAGTAGCTTGCACGTTTTGGGACACAGCAAAAGCACTGCATTATCAGAGTTTGCAAGATCGATTGATCAATGGATTACAACATGTACTACTGCTTGGAAGCAAAGTTTTATGTAAAACATGTAACAATGAAGATCATAGCAATTTGCATCAGAACCTTCGAACCATATCTGGCTGATTGTGATGACTGCAACCAACTCCAAATACCAACAACGGAACACAATAAACCACACTTCACCCTGATCAAGCATGCATCAGAGCCATTTGGCGATTTCTCTCTTTGTTGACAAGAACTCCAGTGACTTCAGTGATTCCAGAACAGTCCCGAATGAGCCGCCCCGTTTCTTTTCCTGCCTGCCTCTTTAACAGATCGATTCCCTGCCCGCAAATCCTCCGTAGATCTTCTGTTAAACCTGTAAGATTGCATCATTTGCTGTTCGAATCCCTTAGCTCTGTTCTTGGCATGCATCCTTGCAATTTCGGAATTCCCACAGGTCTACGTCTAGGTCTTGGAGAGGAAAGGCATGGTATTGGCAAAAAGCAAAGGTAATGGTCTAGGGTTTGGAGACAAGAAACGAAAATGTGGACAGAAGGCAAATGTGAAGCTGGAAAATGAAAAACAGTTCTGCCTTGTATACATAGTTTTCTTGTACTTCTATTTTTTCTTTTTTTGGGCCATTTGGGCATAGAATACCCCATATTGGAAAGTAGAAGCAACATGGGTGAATTTTTGGCATAGATAAGCTCACATGGCATGGTTTTTCTCCCTTTTTTTTTTTTGAACAGACTAATTGACGAGTAGGCAGAACTAGTGAGGTCGTATGAAAATGTGGCAATGATTCTCAATTGGGATTTTTATAGGCACGAAGATGATGGAACAAGCGGAGAGTTAACAACCTGTGGGGAATTCAGAAATAGCAACTAAATAATGCTTACCAACTTTGTCACCATTAATGTATCACGTCCTCAACTTATCGCGCTAAAGATCCTTCAAATGTCGGATCCATGCTCCAATTCCTTCAAATGTGCGCTCCAAATATTTGCTCCCCGCTCACGTAACCTCCGTATCATGCACCCCAGTCACTCATTGTAACTGCAATGCTCTGAAAGGTATTTAGCAGAATGCTTGGAGTATTTAGCAGATTGCTAAAGCTGTGTCCCTTATGCAACATGCTTGAGAACAGAAATAGAGAATGCTGTGGACAGTGGAGAGTTATGGGTGAATGCAAGGTGAGATGGATGCATTGATGGTTTTAGCATATGCTGAACAAAATGCTCTAACTAAATGCATGTTTTCTGTTGGGCACCAGAATGGTGGCCAACAGCAACCCATACCTGGCATAGGTTGCATGCGTAGATTAATCTTAACTACACATGAAACTAATCTAAACACAAATCGACATGCCCGAGCCGATTTTTTTGCTGGCTCCTTTAATGATTAACATAATTACCCTAAGGTAATATTTATAAATTAACATTATCATAGTACCAGATACATTACTTCCGATAGTACGATTATATTTACTCTAATCTTTACAATATTTAACGACTTTAGATCGCGATTATTTAAACAATAACCCTGATTTTTGACCTATTGTTAGATAGAGAAGGTTTTAATTATCATACACAAGAATTAGATGTGCTTCTTATTCTCTTCCTTGGGTCCTGCATTACCCTTGGAAGTATATCCCTAAGATGCACTTAAGTGTATCTGAATTCTATTTTCTATCTATATTTATAAGGACCCCGAGGTCATATAGCTATCCTTGGAAGGAATTGCATTCTTGCGAAGGATTAATTAACATGCTACCTCGAAGGATTAATTAACATGCTACCTCACATTATCGTTGTTATCTTTTATTATAATGTTATTGGGTAAGTATGTCGTCAACAAAACCCTAACCCTATTTTCGACCTTTAGGGTTTTCGTGTAGCTCCTCTTCAACTCCTGGTCTACCCAGAGCACTTCCGAAAGGCTTTCCTCGATTCAATCCTCTGTTCTATTTTCATTTGTTGTAACCGTATAAGTGCTCATATGGCCGCATCTCTGGCTATGGCGACCACAAAACCTTTTGATCCTCCATTACTCTGCGCATAAACATGGGAATATGGATCCAATTTTGCATCTCGACTACTATGCCGAGTATAACATTTTTGCTCTTTTCTTTTTGTCTCATTTCGGCTATTTACGTGTTTTTTTCGTTTTCACTTAATACCAGACTCGGGCATTAGATCTCGAAGCGTTAATTTAAGTGCTCATAAAAGAATATGGCGCATCCGTGGTGTATGGCGACCACAAAACCTTTTTCTCCTCTGTTCCTCTGGCGGCCATCTGTTCTTCCATGTGCTTTTATGCATAAGGCCATTAATCTAGAGCTCCATTCCATAGAGTAAGTCTAAAGATTTTAATTTCAAAAACTCGCACACGGGGAGTTACGTAAGCAAAATGTCGAGAAAACCACATGGATCTTAAAATTAGGCGTCAATACCGCAATAATAGAACGGATGAACCATGCTTTTACACTTGAACCGATCTTATTTTTTGACCGCAGATAGAAGGCGATCTTATTTTGCAGGTGTATAACAACGGTTCTTGGTGAACTATCTTGGACTTCACTTCGTGCCGCGACTCAATGTAAAACGAAATAGAAGGCGATCTATTCATTCACTTGACATTATCCCCTAAACTTGCATGCCACGGGCTTCAATCCGTCCGAGAACATCGTGCTTTGATTTTTATCATAAGTTCTTGATTGATTGGGCTTTTATTAGTGAGTTCAAGTCACACCAAAGAAACATTCTAAATCGTCTTTGCATGCCTTACGAGGGTTTAAGACTTCATGCTCCAAGTAGTTAACATTGTAAGACCTTAATGTGCACTTAATGGAAGGCACTAAACAATAGATTTGCACCATTCCTTTACGCTCAAGCGCTAGGGATGCAACAAATTTGACGGACCATGTGCATGTTTCCATGGTTTCTTGAAACGAGCGGTGTTTCCATCAGATTTTTCCATGAAGTTTTTAGGATTTAGGATGTTGTATGTCGCCCAAATTCTCGAAGCCACGGCGCATATTCAATAAACTCAAATATTGATGGACACGCATACGGTTTTTTACGATTTTCTGCATTTTTTGAGTGTTATTTCTTCTATTATTGTTGTTTGCTTGCATAAATAATGCTCTATTATGCAGGCCGCTTCAACTCCTACTCTATCCGAGCACTTGAGAAAGGCTTTCCTCGATTCAAGCCTCATTTAATTGGCTTCGTGCAATTGGCCGGGACGGTACATTCAAAGGTAGGTAGCTAATTATTACTTGGTTTACATTGTTCATGTCATCAAACCTTTAATTGTCTCTTTGATTCTCATGATTGTACCCCATAGTCACGATGGGGTGCAGAATTGAATACTCAATACTCTGGAATTGATATGCTCGGAATTGAATCTTTATAAAGAACTTAAGTTGTCTACGTGCCTAAGTTTAGATGTTGTTTCATGCTCCTCTCATTTTATCAGTGTTATGTTGCTACTCATTGCCGGTATAAACCGTTTTTTGCATCATCAATCTCTGTCCTTACAATATATCTTTTGCTATGTCTAGGTACCATAGGTTTTTGTTAACCTTAATGTCCATTTTTTAATATAGGATTATGGACAAGAAAACATCTTAGGTGTGGTTTTAATGAATGACTGGAATAACTAGCATTGAGGCCCGATGGTTGATGTTTCTCTTTTTACTGTCGTGAACGTAATAATGGATGCAATTCCTTTCATTTCCATTGTCGTTCCTATGTTTATAAGTGCCGACCAACTAATGCATAGCCCACCTTTTTAGCCTTGAAAATGCAATGGATTTGCGGTAAGAGCTTATCTAGCTTGGCATGGGGTAGTTCTCAATTTTAAGAAAGCGAATCCAGCTAAAGAGGTGTAATAAAAGGTTTAGCTTTAAGCCTACAAATGCCATATCGAGAGACGCTCCGGTGCCGCCCGGAGATCACGAGCAAAAAGCAGAGGCGGATGGTGGTATTGTGAGGACTTTGCGGTGGGTGCTCTGTTTGGGATGTGGTATTTGTTCAACATTTATTTGAACATCTATAACAAGCGGTACATTTAAGCATTTTGTAAGCAGATTTTTTTCGTCACGTGCATTTTATTCTTCCTTTGTGCTTAATCTCTATCTTTGATGATCCTGTTTTCTTTTGCGATTATTGCCTATTAATGCCAACTTGACGTTTCTCGACCCTCCTAAAATGGCGGTTGTAACCTATTTCCTTCTATCGGTTCTTTGGCAATATCATTTTCACTCATCGGCAATAGTGATGTAAACTTAGAATTTGGAGCTGCCTTTGCAATTTTCCTCGCACATTACATTGTAGACATTATACCGTAAAACTCACCCCGTGAGAAGAGGAAAGAGCGGGTTTATTATTCTTTGCGCACTTTTGACCTGACAAAAACATAGAATGGAATTTGATGAGTCCCATGACATGGTTCTACTATAACATGGAATACTCATTTTTTTTAACTTATGACGCGCTTAAGAAAATAAAGTTTTCATTATTTGGGTAGTCTTGGATTCTCGGTAGAATCTTCATCGTTTTGGCAACGTTGGAGCCCTTTTCTCCCATGCCATGCCATGATGTCTTTTCAATGGTATCCTACGCAGAAAAAAAGAACTAGAAAAGGAAGAAAACCCTTTGTCGGTGTTTTGTCAACAAAAGCAATACCAATTTTTTGCAGACCCAAAATCATATATGAAACAGGGAATGTTAAAAAGAACTGAAAGCAAAATCAATGTCATCATGATGCATTAGGCATTTGAAAGTCTAGGAAGAATGAATTGGTTGGTCGGAATAACGTCCATGCTCCTTCTGAATAACAAAAAATTGCCACCACTATGCTAATGCATAGGACTATAAAGACCTCTATAAGGAGCTGAATTTGAGATCGTAAGGACCTCTTAAAAGGAGCTGTGTGAGGAATAACTATAGAGTCTTTTGAATATCACATACCTTCCCATGCGTGCGCATTATTTAGACAAAAAAAGAAGATAATGCGTGAGCATTATTTTGATTGAGAAACATCATGTACAGGTGCAATGATGTATTTGCAAAAGATTCTTCCTATTATTCTAGATGTAGGATGTCATTTTGTGATATCCCAGAAGGTACAAACCTTTATATAGGCACAAGGTATGCTATTATTAAGCTCATGAAAAAGAAAGGAAAACACGAGCAACGACAAACAAAGTATTTTTAATGCTTTCTTTGAGGAGAATGTAAGGCATCTGGCTTTGAACTCGTGGTTCCAATAATAATATTATGTTTCACATGTATGATGGACATCATGCACTCGATTGGGCATGTAGACATAGTATAATTTGCCTTGGCACCCTAAAATACCCAATTTATGTTATAATGCGCACACATCTTAACGCCTAAACACATGTTTGGTAGATCGTTTCTCTTTCCTTTTCTCTTTCTTTTGCATGAGTAGAAGTTCCTTTTGGTCCCACATGGGTACCAATGATAATCTAGGTCCTTAGCCATATAAGAAGGATGTTGAGCATGGACATAAACGTTGTCTACATTCCTATTCTTTACAGGATCAATGTAAAAGAAATGCTGCAAGGCGCAAGATAATTTTAAGATTATGAGGAGCCGCTATAATCGAAGATGCTAGGCTATAAAACAAATTAACATTTTCAAGTTCTCAACTTACACTATCCCGGATTAATATGTACTCCAAATTAGGCCCAGCAACGCTGGGCACTTCCCTATTGTTTTGATATTGTTTACATAATCCATGGAAAACATTGTTAAAGCTTTGAAAAGAAAAATTGTTATAATAAGAAGTTACAAAAGTTGGCTTATTACTGCAAGCCCTTCTTATTGCGGCCAAAACATTTACAGGCCGAACTTATGCCCAGCAACGCTGGGCACCGTTACTAGTTTAACTTATTTCCGTATGATACATATACGTACAGTAAATTCTATGCAATTATTAGGATCTATATTTAACTTATCTATAAGACACATTAAAGCTTATAATGCATGCGCACGCCTTACCTAAGGCTAGAATGCATCCACCCGTTGAGCTGGCTTCGAGTAATTTGGAGATGACTTGGTCGTTGCGTTGCTCCCATAGTTTTGCTCCATTCCTTGGTGTAGTTAGCTACTACGTCGGTCTCGCACGTTGAAGGCCACCTGAGCACTAAGGTATCTATCTAGCTTACGCTCTATTCTCTTCAGCCATTGCCGGAGTGAACTCTATTCTACGGGTCGGTCAATTTGATGCAAGTACGTTCAATCATAAGATTGAGCCCTCCCACTTTCTTCGAAAAGAAAATGGTCCTGCACTCCTTTAATGACGTTGTACACAACGTCATATCTATTCTCTCCCCTTAAGAGGTTATACGCTTCTTACTTAGCGCATTAATTTACTAGCCTTAGCTGACATATATAATCATCTAAGATGGATGCACATATTATGTTATCATTTATTTCAATATAGTTATGGGTTACCTACTTAGGTAGAACGATTCTAAACCACAAGGTTTTGTCATCATGACAATTCCTTTTGTCTCAAAAGACTATTTGATTACTATAATTGTTATTTTAGATGTATCTTACATGTACTATTCTTTTATATTCTAGAGATTCCCCCTTTCTTAGTTATTTAAATTCTTGGAATATTCCTACCAATCGAATTGATGTCGTCGTAACAAGTTGGCCGCGGTTGGATTATTCTTTTGGAGGTACTAGATTTATACATGGTCAACAATTATCCTAGTAATGATTCCTTCTTAGCGAGGTGATCAATCTCACCAAGTGGTTTCAATATGTTGGATGTCTGTTAAGAATCGTGTATAATTTTAGTTACTCCTATGCGTTTCCTTCCCAATATTTGACGCTTAGCTCAATATTGGGGCAATCCTTTCGGCGAGAATGTCTAACAATGCCTTCTAATCCCAATATGGATGTTACCATCCCTACATTTAACCTACTAGGCCCCATGGCCTTAGATGCTTGAGCTTGCTAGAACCTCATCCACTCGTTGCCTGCTTGAAATAGTAAGGTAACGTTCTTCCGAGTCGCTCGATACTTCAGTCTCCTTGACGGTGGATCCTCTTTGATGTAGAGGTTGACTTTGTTCGTTAGAAGCCTCTCATTGCTGGTGGCTTGCTGGTGTAGTTGATCACTTGAAATCTTCCATGCCTCTTTTCAAAAGCCTGAAGGTGGCGCCGTTGAAAAAAAAGGTTTTTCATCTTGAACTCTTTATCTTGGCAGCTAGCGACTCTGTATCCGATATTGTTTCTTCGACTCCATCGATGTCTCATATGTCGAGTCCTCTTGTCGCTATCGTGTTGCCCAAAGAGTGTTGAGGATGTGGATTGCTTCACCCCTGCAAATTGCCTGACATCTCTTCTTTTGATCCGTTATGCTATGGGAGGGAAGGAATAACAGGGGAACTATACATGCAAAACATATATCTTATATAATTACAATTACTACTAGCGCTATTAGGTCCCCCTTGTGCCTCCCTCCGAGTTGCACACCTATTCCTTGGCAATGTCATCGGTGTTCCTCCCGGTGCAATGGTGTCGACGATCCATATCCTCCTATTTGTATGCGTCCACCTGCACTGGGGTAACTTGTTGATGTACTTGGGCCCTCCGATGTTTGTCGGCTATGGCACAACACGCTTTGGATCACATTCTAACTAAAGGTGTGCTGGTCGTTGATGCTTCAACATTTTGGTCTGCTTCCTGATCCTGTTCTCGGGCGGTAATTATCCCCCCCTTCATGATACTCGAAGCTATTTGAAGGCGTCTCTTGAGGCTGTGCGCAATTCCTTTGGCTATACTCCTCCGAGTTGTTCTTTTCTGCGCTTGTTCTTTGAATCGTCCATCCTTGTCTTCACCAAGTTGCATGCAAGTCCACGTGCAAGTCATCGGCTCGCCTCGCCTAGTTGCTTCTCCATCGAAGCTTCCAAACTTCCTTATTTGATCCCCTCGATCACATGGCTTGACGTTGTCACGTTCCACTATGCCGCCTTCTTGTCTTGAGGTACCTTCCGTGGCTTTGATTGTGCTCGCCGGTTTTGATCCTCCCCGTTGCCTCTAGGGAGCTCGTGGAAGAAGTCGGTTGCTAGCACTTCTCCAGCTTTCAGTTCCTGACCTTTGTCCCTCTATGCATGTCGGTCTCTCTGGCAAGTAAAGCATCATGGCTCTCCTCCCTGCTGGCTATATTGTCAGGATGATGGATCCTTATATCTGCGCAGCTTGACCCTTGAGTTGAAGTACCTGCCTTAAATATACTCCTGTCGTTGAATAGCCTTGTTATTATCTTGAACTCTCTTTTTGCCGAAGGTGCTTCAGTTGCTATCCTTGTCGTTAAGGTGTCGAATGCTTCTACCTTGGGCGTTTGACGTGCCACATGTCGGAGGTATGATCGGCTTCTTCTCTTCTAATTACTGGTAGGAGTACGTGACGAAGCCATCACCTAGTTGTTGAAGGCATATCTCCTCGTCGCAGTGGCTTTCGTAAGTGCATCTCCATCTAATACACGTGTCATAGCGCATCACCCTATATTACCACAAGGTGGAATTATGGTTGTCGAGATGTTGCCTTCTTAGTTGGCTCGTTGTTGTCGGGGCATTCCTCCTATTGTTGAGGCCACTCGTGTCATAAGTTCGTCAAGTGTTGTTGCTGTCACAAGAGGTAGTGTTGCATCCTGACGATGTCCCACACGGCAGCACATGATCTTGACATGACCGGTGTTGTCTTTTGTTCTGTTGACATTGGGTGGACGAGCGGTCTTCTCTTGAGGGCACTTCCTAAGTGTTTGAGTCGAAGGTTTGCTTGGCCTCCGTCGTTTCTCCCTCGTGACTTGCTCTTCCATTTTGATCTTGGGCTATTGTTGTGCTTCCTTGCTTCCTCTTTTGGTAGTCGGTGAAGGAGCTTCCTGATCTAAGTGCTAAATCCATAAAACATGACTGTATACTCATGTTTCTCCATTATATCTGTGGAACATCCGAGGTATACAATACACATATACGCATTTACATTGGGATTTTAATTCATCCACTTTTCCAAAACAACTACGAAGATCTACTTAAATGTTTATACTCTTTTTAGGGTTTCCCTCCTCCTATCGCGTTTGATTCTTTCGGTTTTATCGCATCTTCTTCATTCTCGGTTGACTCCGATTCCTTGAGACGCCGCTACTATTGTTGAGCTTCATGTTTGATCCGAAGTTCGTAACGCTAGTTCTTAAGAGTGTTTGTCGATATGATCCCTTGAGAAAGATGCTCCTCCTTAATGTGTATATTCGTCGTGAGGAATGCGGTGACCGCTCAACATCCCTACATGCGGTGTGTCGTTGCAAGGTTGCCGTTGTGCGGTGCCGTTGATCGCTTGAGTAGGATCACCTGGCTGTTGCAGTCAACCATTCTTGAATATCTTCGAAGCTCGAGATCGTGGTCGGTGGTGGCGTGCATTGTCATTCCTTCTCGCAGTTGAATTTCCGAGTGCAACTCCCCGCTGCTTGGGCTTTGCTCCATTCCGAGGTGCCTCTCTTGTGCCCGGAAGTGTGATCATCTTCATTGCACCTATCATAGCTCCTTTTGTCGCTTTTTGCGTGATTTGTACCTCTTTGGCTAGGTCGCCTCCTCCGTCCCTTGGGTCCTATCCATTCGAGTCTCGTACTCCTGGGCTGACGTAGTAAGGTCGTCCTTCCTTTGGTTTCTAGGTGTTTCTGGGTCCGAAATTCTTGTTCGAGCAGAATATGCTCCCTCCTTGATCTTGCCCCTAATGCTGATATAGGCCTTCAAGTCGGAGATGTTCCTTTCCCGATATCGTCTCCTCCCCTCATGGTCTCCTACTTTTTGAACCGATGAAAGTTCTCCCCGCCGGTGCAAGGGAGCTGGAAGCTTGTCCCGTCAGCCTTAAGGTGCTTTGTGGTTGCGTAGCTTGGTTGCTCCTTTTGTTGACATTGCATGACATTCGCTTGAGCTACTGGGCTGCAAGGTCGTGGTGGTCTTCCCTCCGGTTTCTATACGCTCCTGTGTCGCCATGACTTCTCTCCTCGACGAAGATTATGCCTTCGCCCTAGCTCGTGATGCTAATGCGGTATCGATTCTAACGCCTTCCCGCGCACCTTTTTTGTCTGCCTTTGGCGTTCTTCCATTTGAAACTCATGTGCGCCGAAGTTGGTGAAGGCGTCGAGATCCTCTTTTCGATGTGAGCTCATGGACGTGGTAGCCGAGAGGTTGACATCTAGAAAATTCTTGATGCCGCTGGTTACCAAATATCCCCATTTGATGAAGATTGATGCTAGGCCGATGGTGTCCTGTTCTACTCGTTTGTCAATTTAGGTGTTTGTCATTGTCCTTCCCTCTCTTGGGTCTGCCTTTTCGGTCTCCTCTCCTTATCTGTCTGTACGTCGGTTGGGACCTTGATGTCTTCAAGGGGTTGCACCTCTACCTCTTCTTCAGGTGGCTCTAGCCCCGGCCCTTCGAAAAGTAACGCCAGATATTCTAGAGTCTAAGGGTCTACTTGAAGGGCTCTCCTACAATATTTTGGGCTCTATAAGCAAGCAAGATGGCTCGAGTAGCATTACTGGAGACATATCTATAATCTCCAAGTCTATGGATATTAGGACGTGTGGTATGGCATGACATGAGGGTTGTTTTGCAAAACCTCCATGATGTTTGAGGCATACTCTAAGGTCCTAACAAAGTTGGTTTGGGGGAGTCCAATCTCTACACATGAGGTGACTTGGGCAGCTCTAGACTCTAGCTCCTTTCTAGGTATCCCCGCAATAGGGAGTGTCAATGTGGCGGCTATATAAGTCAAACTCTATTAGGAGGACACTGAATTAGGTCAAGGTTTATGCTTTTGGCATGACCAGAGGTGATGTACCAACAGTTGGACTAGGGTTGGTATGCTGAGGTATGCCTATAACAAAGGGGTGTTCTTGGGCACTTCTATCTAGGAGTAAGGCATCAGCTTTGAGCCGAGAGCAATACTTGCGAGGTACTAATGGGGTATGCTTCTATTTACAAACAAACCACAGTTTGGAAAAACAATTCAAGGGTTTGAGGAATTTTGGTCATTTTGAGCTGGAGTTTGACACTTATAGCCTAAGGATTTTGAGCTGAGGTCATAAATGGATTCTAGGCTGTCCAACGGTCCTATTGCAACAATTTTCAGGCGATTTGGAGCTCTGTAGCTCAAGTTATGGAAGTTCAAAGTTTGGAGGTCTCACAGGTAGCGCCCTGCTCAAAAACTAAAGTTTAGTTCTTTGACCAGGCGCGAGCTGTGAGATCTTGCACATTTTTAAGTAATTTAAGTAATTTAAACATGCTATTCTAACTAATTCCTATCTTGGAACTAGCCTTACCATATTACTTTTCTCAAATTCATCAAGTTTAGTGTGTTCTTGGCTCGATGTCTCACAGCTTGCGCCTCGCTCAAAAACTAAAGTTTAGTTCTTTGACCAGGCGCGAGCTGTGAAATCTTGCACATTTTTAAGTAATTTAAGTAATATAAACATGCTATTCTAACTAATTCCTACCTTGGAACTAGCCTTACTATATTACTTTTCTCAAATTCATCAAGTTTTAAGGTGTTCTTGCTCAATGTCTCACAGGTAGCGCCTTGCTCAAAAACTAAAGTCTAGTTCTTTGACCAGGCACGAGTTGTGAGACCACCTTGCCTGAGGAGGTTTTGGCTCATTCTTTTTAGTCTTATTAAGTTCCAATTTACTTAACTGTTACTAGCTTAGCATAAACTACCAAAAATGAGAAAAAAAAATTCCACTTTTCGAGGCTTGAGGATCCTATCAAGTTAGTACTACTGGGAGCATGGTCAGTGCTTTGCTCTTGGTCTCCAAGAACATCGCTCTGATACCATTGTGACGTCCCCTACTGTGATAATGATGCACTCATCGTGATACAAACAGAGTTCATCCCCTATACCAGCTCCACGCCGATACAAGGCCCTCCACACATCACCGCAATCCAAAGGGGAAGAATGAAGGTGTCATTTACCCCGCCTCCCCGGGGGCCTACCTAGTCAAGGAAGCGTAAACATATGTAAGTACATATACACATCATGACCATCTCGGCGGATGGCTCACCACATATCCGCATAGACAAAGATCAAGACAATACAAAGGAAGTTCCTACCCAAGGCTCAGACACAGGGATAGACTGACAAGCTTGGGCCTCCAGAGTTCATTGCAGACAGAATCATGACAATGGATTGGGCTAGCATAAGAACATGGCATTGGGTTGTCCACTCCATCCGCCCCTCCCATGCACACACTTTTTGCGAGTAGGTTGAAAAGTGTTGGGACACGGGACCAGCCCTCACGGGTGCATAGCCAAAGGGGCTATTCCTGGGTTACATCTCCCCAGTCCCGATGGGGCATGTAGGGATCACTCCCTCCAGAGATCTACATGCTGACCCAAGGTGACTAGAGGGCCACTGCCCTTATTCGACTTAACCCACTGGAAGGTGAACTCCACCCCACGGGTGTCGAGCCCATGCCTTACCCACACTCAGTGGCAAGCCATTAGACCTAGTCACTCCGATCCCCAGTGGGCCTTACACACACCGTAGGGGATCAGGCCAAGGGTCGAGAACATGAACCTCATTCTAAGCCGCCTGGCCCCTTCACCCACAACCAGTGGGCTCCTCGCACACACAAAATAAATCTAGTAATGCACTAAGAGGGACTATCTAGGAGCATCATCTACTAAGCTTCAAGTCTCTACCCCCCTTCCCAATACAGCTGAGTTCACGTAATTCATCCGGCCCATCACATCATCATAGAACTAAAGAATAAGAACTAATCTATATCATACATAGAGTTAGGTTCTTTAGTTAGAGTCAATCTCTCGATCCGCTTGGCTACTAGGGGTGATTTAATAGGCTAAACCCACCGGTTCAAGGCCGGAATAAGGTTTAGGCTATTCAATCGACTAAATACATGATCCCCGTTCACCCTCTCGATCCAAAGGTGTCCATGTCTCGTTTCCGCCCCGAAATGCGGTCGGAGGACGACCGACAATTTGGGGCACGGACGATCGTGGGAGTTGAATTGACTCCTCGCGCAAAAAATCAAGCTCGGAAGGTCCGTGGGCAAAAGGAAAAGTTAGGGTTTGGTGCCTTATGTAGGCTATCGCTTAGGTTTAGGGTTTCCATGACCCTTGGTCTACCTTTAATGGGTTAAAGGTCTAAAAGTCGCCAAGCATTGCTAAGTGTGCGCACCATTGCAAGTTGCCCCTAGGCTTACCTTGCTTGGTACACGCCGGCGTACACATTAATTGGACGGCGGTAATACTGCGTGGCATTTTGATGACGATATCGCCTTGAGACCGTATATATCGTGATGGAACGTCTACATTCACTCTTCCCTTTTCTTGATGCGTTTTTCTCTTCCTTTTCCCTCTTTTTTTCCCTTTTCCTATGCCATTTGTCCCTTCCTTTTCCTCTTTCCTCAACGCTTCTTCCCCTTTTCCCACCTTTTTTCAATCTTTCCTCTTCCTTTTTTTTTTTTTTAGGTTCAATTTACCTTTTCCACTTTACCTCTTCCTCCTTTCCTCATGCCCTTTTCCCAGGTTCTCTTTCCCTTTTTTGTTTTCCGTGTCTTTTTCTCTTCTTTTATCCCCATCCATTTTCCTTTTCCTTTTACCCTTTTCCCTTTTCCTCATGCCTTTTTGCCCTTCACATTCTCCCTTTCCACTTCCCTTTTCCTTTTCCCCCTTTTCATTTACCCTTTTCCCTTAAGAGATCGAAGCATGACCAATCACGGTGGTGGTAAGTCGTGCAATAAATCTCGGCCTTCGGATGCATCCAGATGATCTCGGCCATTCAAATTAGGGCTCGATGCACTACACACTTACGGTATAACATTATAATATAAGATGTCTAAATAGAATTGTCTTATCGCAGATCGACGCAACTGTAAAGTTTTGCTACAACTAAAGTTTCATCAAGCAAGGATAACCCTTCTAAGGTTTGATCGAGCAAAGCAGCATCACCCCTCTATGAATATATGTCTAAATACGTTCAACGTTGGTCAAGATGAAGCATGGCATAACCTTATGAAGTTTGACCAAGTTGGAGCATTAGTTGATTTTTTACATGTTGCTTACTTAGTTCTAAAATATAATATAACGCATACATATCTCCATTATATTGGCCAAGAAGTAAGAATGATTCGTAATATGTGAACCTGCCAAATTACGCCAAATTACTCTCTTTTTCTTTTTCTTTTCTCTTTTTTGCGAAATACGCCAAATTACTGTTGGATTATATTGAACAAAAACGAGGGTTTCATTAGGCGCAACACTGCAATCTGTACTAGGCATATAAATGAGCTATAAATCTTGTGTTCTTAGATTCTTTTTGTCCCAAATCCATTACAAGTTAGTTTATGGTTTTCTATAGAATACGCCATAGGGATAGATTTAGCAGATGTATGAATTTTGTGGGATTGTTCTTATATACGGCTAGTTGTAAGGTTGATAAAAAAAAATCATTTTTGAGTCAGGTTTAGATGGTTGCCTACCATTCTTGTTTCTTACCTAAAAGAAAAACACAAACCATCCTAGTGTCTCAGGTGAAAATCCAAATATAGCAATGACCATGTGGCCTAATGGACAAGGCGCTCGCCTTCGGAGCGGGAGATTATGGGTTCGAGTCCCGTCTTGGTTGGTTTGTTTTATGAGCGTGCTGACACTTCATGAACTCGCCGAAGGACATAACTGTGAAGTTGTACCACAACTATAGTTTGATCGAGCAATGATAACGCTTTAAGGTTTGATTGATTAAGCTGTAAACCCTCTATAATTTATTTCTAAGTATGATTGAGGTTTGATCGAGCAAGGCATAATCCCTCTATAGATTTATGTCTAAATAGAATTAAGGTCTTATTGCAGATCGACGCAACTGTAAAGTTGTGCTACAACTAAAGTTTCATCAAGCAAGGATAACCCCTCTAAGGTTTGATCGAGCAAAGCATCACCCCTCTATGAATATATGTCTAAATACGTTCAAGGTTGGTCAACATGAAGCATGGCATAACCTTATGAAGTTTGATAAAGTTGGAGCATTAGTTGATTTTTTACATGTTGCTTACTTGGTTCTAAAATATAATATAAGGCATACATATCTTATATTATAATGTTGTGTAATGGACCGCACCCTAAATCGGACGGTCGAGGATTTGATTGACCAATGGTGGAGATGATGTGTGCGTGTCTTCAACTAAAATTTCATCTTGACTATGGCTTCAATATGAAAGGGAAAAGGAAAAAGGAAAAGGAAAAGGAAAAAGGAAAAGGGAAAATGGAAAAGGGAAAAGGGAAGGGAAGGGAAGGGGAAGGGAAGGGAAAAGAAAAAACGATGAAAGGGAAAAAGGGAAAAGGAAAAGGGAAGGGAAAAGGAAAAACGATGAAAGGGAAAAGGGAAAAGGGAAAACGATGAAAGGGAAAAAGTAAAAGGAAAAGGGAAAAGGGAAAAGGAAAAAAAAAATGAAAGGGAAAAAGGAAAAACGGAAAAGGGAAAACGGAAAAGGAAAAGGGGACGGGAAAAGGAAAAATGATGAAAGGGAAAAGGGAAAAGGGAAAAGGAAAAAGTGAAGGGAAAAGGAAAAATGATGAAAGGAAAAAGGGAAAAAGGGAAAAGGAAAAAAGGAAAAGGGAAGGGAAAAGGAAAAACGATGAAAGGGAAAAGGAAAAAGGGAAAAGGTAAAAGGGAAAAGAAAAAAGGAAAAGGGGAAGGGAAAAGGAAAAACGATGAAAGGGAAAAGTGAAAAGGGAAAAGGAAGAGGGGAAGGGAAAAGGAAAAACGATGAAAGGGAAAAGGGAAAAGGAAGAGGGGAAGGGAAAAGGAAAAACGATGAAAGGGAAAAGGGAAAAGGGAAAAGGAAGAGGGGGAGGGAAAAGGAAAAACGATGAAAGGGAAAAGGGAAAAGGGAAAAGGAATAAAAGAAAGGTAAGAGGAAAAAGGAAAGAGAAGGAGAAAAGGAAAATGGAAAGTTTAAAGAAAATAGAAAAAGGAATAGAATAGGCGAGGGGGAAAGGGAACGGAAAAAGAGCACCGCGAGAAGGGTGAGAAGTAAAGGTGAGAAAAGGAGAAAAAGGTAAGGGAAAATAAGAAAAGGTTGCAAAGTCTATGGGAAAAAGAAAAGTAAAAAGGAAAAGAGAGGGGGAAAAGGGAAAAAGAGAACTTGGGAAAAGGGAACGAGAAAAAGAGAAAAAAGGAAAGGGCGTGAAAAAAAGGGAAAAGAGAAAGGGTGAAGAAAGAGAAAAAGGAAAGCAAAAAGAGCATCGAGAAAAAGGAAGAGGGAAAGGATGGAAAAATGAGGAAAAAGGTGGGGGGAAAGTAGAATAGACAAAGGGTAGGGAGCAAGGAATAGGAAGAGGAAAAGAGGAAGGAGAAAAGGGCACGAGAAAAAAGGGAAGAGGGAAAGGGTGAGGAAATAGAAAAAAGAAAGGGAAAAAGAGTATAGGAAAGGGAAAAGAAAAAAGAAACAAGAAAGGATAAAGTGGAAAGGGGAAAAAGGGGAAGAGGATGGGGAAAGAAGGAAAAAGGGTACATAAAAAAGGTTGAGAAAAGGGAATGGAAAGAGGCATATGAAAAGCGAAAGGGAACGGAAAGGAAAAAATGTAAAGGAAGGGAAAAGAGAAAGGAAAGGGAAAAAGGGAACATCGCAAAGCAAAAGGGGTTGGGAAAGTATGAAAAGGAATGAAAAGTTGAAAGGAAAAGGAAGCGGAAAAAGGAGAAGGGAAAGCAAAAAGAGCATGAGGAAAAGAGGAGAGAGAAATGGGAAAAGTGATGGGGAAAAGGGCACATGATCAAGAGGAAGAGGGTGGGGAAAGGAAGAAAAGGGCACATGAAAAGGTAAGCAAAAAGAGAACTAAAAAAAATGCATGAGAAACGGAAAGAGAAAAGGAAAAGGAAAAGGAAGAGGAAGGGGAAAAGGAAAGGGAAAAGAGAGTAGTGGAAAATGGGAAGAGCGGGAAAAGATAAAAAGGAAGGGAAAAAGTCGGAAGAAAAAGAGAAAGAAAAAAAAGGGAAGGGAAAGGAAGGCAAAGGGAGGGAGAAGGGGGTTAGAAAAAAAAAGGGAGAATAAAAAAGAAAGAAATTAAAGGTTCCTAATTTATGCCCAGCAAGGCTGGGTACCATTACTAGTCTCCATTATATTGACTAAGAAGTACAAGTGATTCGTAATATGTGAACCTGCCAAATTACGCCAAATTACTCTCTTTTTCTTTTTGGGTTGCCCCTAGGGGGGCAACCCTCGGTCATGTGGGTTTCTGGCATATTCTAAGTATATGCCAGAATATACCTAAGATATGCCTGTGACTGCTCAAAACCTTCTGTTCCCTGTAAATTGGCGGTCACTTCCGTTGAGGGTCGCAGACGTTTGAATCGGATAACTGGCTAAGACAAACAGAGTATAGGGCTATGGCCTAGTCGCGATTTGTAATGCTTTTGAGCAAATATTCTGGAGCGCATGAATGGAATGAGGGCTTGCAAGCAGGGCGCAGAAGCTATTTTTCTTGATCGTGCTTCTGTTCTGTAAGTTACATTCAATATCCTTATGCTTTTGCAGATTTTTGAGTTTTAAACACTTTTTCATATATGATATTGTATGAAGCTGCAAATGAAATTCGTGATGTGCAATATTTTCCTGAATACAAAATTTGTATATTCAATATTTTATGTTCTCTCTTGTGTTTTTCTCAGCCGTATGAAGATGACACAACAAACCACGGTGTTCGTGTAGCAAATCCACCCCCAAAGAAAGGGGTGGCTTCACAGAGTAGAAGGTACGTTATGCAAAAATTTGGGTTTTTCTTTTTACACAAAATGCTTTTCGATTGCGTTCACATATTTTTTCATTTGGTATTAAATCAGGTTCATTTGCTCCAAGTTCTCCATCTAGCTCTTTTCTAAGTCATCTCCTTCAAGGTCAGAATCCCAATCTGCTCGATCTAAACATCTTCAATGTGCGTGCCATCTGTTGTGTGATGCATCTTGGCCCTGGAACACAGTGTCCCAGACTTAAAAGTAGAGGCAAGGATAAAGAAAATAGCAAAAATCGGGCAAATGACATAGGCAAGGTAAAGGATGATAATTGGCAAAAACCCGATGATGATAGGAGAGACTTCAACAATAAGGGCAGCGATAGGGAACATAGTATTGGTGCTAGCACAAGTGGAGCCCCTCCCCCTAGACCTTCAAAACCCAGGTCTGCTACCCCCAAGCTCCTCCGTACCTAGCCCCGTAGCTCCCGTCAAAGAAGCTCCAGCGTTTGCATGAGCAGATTGAGCTTATCCATGATCATATTGAGCTTATCCATGATAGAAAGGAGCTCCAAAGACAAGTAACCATCTGATCGCCCTTTCTCAAATTTCAATTGGTTAGTTTGAAATTTCTTGCTCTTGTGTGAATTATCATTTCCTTCAGTTAGAGTGTCTTTTGTAAGATGCCAAGATCTAAATGTTAGATATTTATAGCTCCAGTGCAGATCAGGGTAGTGGCATAACTTGCTACACCATGCTTTTGTAGCTAATTTGCAATGTTTTCTCTGTTAGTGGTGAATGAAGATTTTATACTATGAGAAATGTGCTAATAGTTATAATACAGATTGTATGAAATGCCAAGATTATATGCTTGTGATCTTACATTTAAAACCTTGTTTCATACATCAGCTGCAGTTATCCTGCTAATGCAGCCACTTTGGTATTGTTATGATCTATACTCAAGTTTGAACATAGCCATCGAACTGTTGGATTATATTGAACAAAAACAAAGGTTTCATTAGGCGCAACACTGCAATCTGTACTAGTTGAGCTATAAATCTTGTGTTCTTAGACTCTTTTGGTCCCAAATCCATTAGAAGTTAGTTTATGGTTTTCTATAGAATACGTCATAGGGATAGATTTAGCAGATGTATGAATTTTGTGGGATTATTCTTATATACGTCTAGTTGTAAGGTTGATAAAAAAAAAATCCTTTTTGAGTCAGGTTTAGATGGTTGCCTACCATTCTTGTTTCTTACTTAAAAGAAAAACACAAACCATCCTAGGGTCTCAGGTGAAAATCTAAATATAGCAATGACCATGTGGCCTAATGGATAAGGCGCTCGCCTCCGGAGCGGGAGATTATGGGTTCGAGTCCCATCTTGGTCGGTTTGTTTTATGAGTGTGCTGACACTTCATGAACTCGACGAAGGACATAACTGTGAAGTTGTACCACAACTATAGTTTGATTGAGCAATGATAACGCTCTAAGGTTTGATTGATTAAGATGTAAACCCTCTATAATTTATTTCTAAGTATGATTGAGGTTTGATCGAGCAAGGCATAACCCCTCTATAGATTTATGTCTAAATAGAATTAAGGTCTTATTGCAGATCGACGCAACTGTAAAGTTTTGCTACAACTAAAGTTTCATCAAGCAAGGATAACCCCTCTAAGGTTTGATCGAGCAAAGCATAACCCCTCTATGAATATATGTCTAAATACGTTCAAGGTTGATCAACATGAAGCATGGCATAACCTTATGAAGTTTGATCAAGTTGGAGCATTAGTTGATTTTTTACATGTTGCTTACTTGGTTCTAAAATATAATATAAGGCATACATATCTCCATTATATTAACTAAGAAGTACGAATGATTCGTAATATGTGAACCTGCCAAATTACGCCAAATTACTCTCTTTTTCTCTTTCTTTTCTCTTTTTTGCGAAATACGCCAAATTACTGTTGGATTATATTGAACAAAAACAAAGGTTTCATTAGGCGCAACACTGCAATCTGTACTAGTTGAGCTATAAATCTTGTGTTCTTAGACTCTTTTGGTCCCAAATCCATTAGAAGTTAGTTTATGGTTTTCTATAGAATACGTCATAGGGATAGATTTAGCAGATGTATGAATTTTGTGGGATTATTCTTATATACGTCTAGTTGTAAGGTTGATAAAAAAAAAATCCTTTTTGAGTCAGGTTTAGATGGTTGCCTACCATTCTTGTTTCTTACTTAAAAGAAAAACACAAACCATCCTAGGGTCTCAGGTGAAAATCTAAATATAGCAATGACCATGTGGCCTAATGGACAAGGCGCTCGCCTCCGGAGCGGGAGATTATGGGTTCGAGTCCCATCTTGGTCGGTTTGTTTTATGAGTGTGCTGACACTTCATGAACTCGACGAAGGACATAACTGTGAAGTTGTACCACAACTATAGTTTGATTGAGCAATGATAACGCTCTAAGGTTTGATTGATTAAGCTGTAAACCCTCTATAATTTATTTCTAAGTATGATTGAGGTTTGATCGAGCAAGGCATAATCCCTCTATAGATTTATGTCTAAATAGAATTAAGGTCTTATTGCAGATCGACGCAACTGTAAAGTTGTGCTACAACTAAAGTTTCATCAAGCAAGGATAACCCCTCTAAGGTTTGATCGAGCAAAGCATCACCCCTCTATGAATATATGTCTAAATACGTTCAAGGTTGGTCAACATGAAGTTTGATCAATTTGGAGCATTAGTTGATTTTTTACATGTTGCTTACTTGGTTCTAAAATATAATATAAGGCATACATATTTCCATTATATTGAACTAGTAATGGTGCCAAGTTCTTGTGAACACATAAGTTGAAACTGTAAATGCTTTGGGATCTTTTTTGAAAAAGCCCTATCCCTTTCCCTTTCCCTTTTGCTCTATCCCGCGTTTCATTTTTTCTTATTTTCTCTACTTTTTTTTTTCTTTTCCTTTTTTTTCTCGTCTTTCTCACATGTTTCCTTGTTTTCCCATCCCTTTCCTTCCCCTTCCAAAGTTCAGATAACCTTTTTCCTTCCCTTTTGCTCCTTTCTCCACCTTTTCCCTCTTCTCTTTTTTTTTTGCCCTTTTCCTTCCCCTTTCTCTTTTTTTTTATGCCTTCTCTTTTCCCCCACCCTTTTTCCATGTCTTCCCTTTTTTTCAACCTTTTACTCTTTTTTCCTTTTCCATGCCTATTTTCCCTTCTTTTTCCTCCTTTTCCCTCTTTCCTCCTTTTTTTTTTTTGTGCCATTTTCCCTTCCATTTTTCTTTTCTCCCTCCCTCTTTTCCATGCCCTTTTTACCTTCCCTTTTTCCATCTCCTCACCCTTTTCCCTCTTTCCCTTTTCCATGTTCCTTTTTCTCTATTTCCCTTTTCCCATGCCCTTTTTCCCACCCTTTTCATCTTTTCTATTTTTCCGGTGCTTCCTTTTCCTCCTTTTCCCCACCCTTTCCCTCTTCGGGTGCAATTTTCCCTTCTTTCAACCCTTCCTTTTTCTTTTCTCTTTTCCTTTCCTCATGTCCTTTTTCCCTTTCCCTCCCTCCATCACTCCCTCAAGCTTCCCTTTTCCCTTTCCCTTTTTCCCGTTTCCTTTTCTTTGATGGATTTTTTTTTTTTCTTCCGTTTTCCTCCTTTCTTCGATCCTTTTCTTGTGCACTTTTCCCTTCCTTTCCTTTTCCTTTTCCCTTTCCATGCCTTTTGCACATTTGTTTTATTCTCTTATTTCCTATACCTATTTTCCTCTTTTCCCCACCCTTTCTCTCTTGCCCCTTTTCTTTTCCCTTTTCTCTCATGCCCTTTGCCCCTTCCCTTTTCTCGTTTCCCTCTTTCTTTTCCTTGTGACCTTTACCTAGGTTCCCTTTCCCCTTTTCCCTTTTTCTTTTTTTTCTTCTCACTTTCCCTTTTTCTATGCCCCTTTTCTTTCCCCTCTCCCCATTCTTTTCTTGTTCCCCCTTGTCCCTTCCCTTTTCCTCATTTTTCCAACCTTTCACTCTTCCCCTTTTCTTGATGCGTTTTTTCCCTTCCCTTTCCCTCTCTTTTTTTTCCCTTTTCCTATGCTATTTGTCCCTTCTTTTTCCTCTTTCCTCAACGCTTCTCTTTTTTCCCCTTTTCCCATGCTCCTTCCTTTTCCCATGCTTTTTTTCTCCTCCCCTTTTCCACGCTTTTTTTCTCCTCCATTTTCTCCTTTTTTCAACCTTTTCCTCTTTCCTTTTTTTTTTCATGCCCTTTCCATTTACCTTTTCCACTTTATCTCTTCCTCCTTCTCTCGTGCCCTTTTCCCAGGTTCCCTTTCCCTTTTTCATTTTCCATGCCTTTTTCTCTTCTCTTATCCCCACCCTTTTCCCTTCTCCTTTTACCCTTTACCCTTTTCCCTTTTCCCTTTTCCCCATGCCTTTTTCCCATTCCTTTTTCCCTTCTCCCTTCCCCATCCTTTCCCCTTTACCCTTTTCCCTTTTCCCTTTTCCCTTTTCCCCATGCCTTTTCCCCCTTTTGCCTTTTTTTCCTTTTTTACAACCTTTTCCTCTTTCCTTTTTTTTTTTTTCATGCCCTTTCCATTTACCTTTTCCACTTTATCTCTTCCTCCTTCTCTCGTGCCCTTTTCGGGTTCCCTTTCCCTTTTTCATTTTCCATGCCTTTTTCTCTTCTCTTATCCCCACCCTTTTCCCTTTTCCTTTTACCCTTTACCCTTTTCCCTTTTCCCTTTTCCCCATGCCTTTTTGCCCTTCACATTCTCTCTTTCCACTTCCCTTTTCCTTTTCCCCCTTTTCATTTACCCTTTCCCTTAAGAGATCGAGCTTATGACCAATCACGGTGTTGGTAAGTCGTGCAATAAATCTAGGCCTTTGGGATGCATCCGGATGATCTTTACCATTCAAATTAGGGGCTTCGATGCACTACGCACTTAGGTATAACATTATAATATAAGATAAAAGTACAATGATTAAGTAATATGTGAACCCCGCCAAATTACGTAAATTACTCTCTTTTTCTTTTTTTTTTCTTTTTTTTTTTTGCAAAATCGCCAAATTCTTGTTGGATTATATTGAACAAAAACAAAGGTTTCATTAAGGCTAAACACTACAATCGTACTAGGGCATATAAATGAGCTATAAATCTTGTGTTCTTAGATTCTTTTGGTCCCAAATCCATTACATGTTAGTTTATGGTTTTCTATAGAATACGCCATAGGGATAGATTTAGCAGATGTATGAATTTTGTGGGATTGTTCTTATATACGGCTAGTTGTAAGGTTGATAAAAAAAAATCCTTTTTGAGTCAGGTTTAGATGGTTGCCTACCATTCTTGTTTCCTACTTAAAAGAAAAACACAAACCATCCTAGTGTCTCAGGTGAAAATCCAAATATAGCAATGACCATGTGGCCTAATGGACAAGATGCTCGCCTCCGGAGCAAGAGATTATGGGTTCGAGTCCCATCTTGGTCGGTTTGTTTTATGAACGTGCTGACACTTCATGAACTCGCCGAAGGAGTGCTGACACTTCATGAACTCGCCGAAGGAGTACCACAACTATAGTTTGATCGAGCAATGATAACGCTTTAAGGTTTGATTGATTAAGCTGTAAACCCTCTATAATTTATCTCTAAGTATGATTGAGGTTTGATCGAGCAAGGCATAATCCCTCTATAGATTTATGTCTAAATAGAATTAAGGTCTTATTGCGGATCGGCCCTGGCTTAACTGTAAAGTTGTGCTACAACTAAAGTTTCATCAAGCAAGGATAACCCCTCTAAGGTTTGATCGAGCAAAACATTACCCCTCTATGAATATATGTCTAAATACGTTCAAGGTTGGTCAACATGAAGCATGGCATAACCTTATGAAGTTTGATAAAGTTGGAGCATTAGTTGATTTTTTACATGTTGCTTACTTGGTTCTAAAATATAATATAAGGCATACATATCTTCATTATATTGACTAAGAAGTACGAATGATTCGTAATATGTGAACCTGCCAAATTACGCCAAATTACTCTCTTTTTCTTTTTCTTTTCTCTTTTTTGCGAAATACGCCAAATTACTGTTGGATTATATTGAACAAAAACAAAGGTTTCATTAGGCGCAACACTGCAATCTGTACTAGGCATATAAATGAGCTATAAATCTTGTGTTCTTAGACTCTTTTGGTCCCAAATCCATTACAAGTTAGTTTATGGTTTTCTATAGAATACGTCATAGGGATAGATTTAGCAGATGTATGAATTTTGTGGGATTGTTCTTATATACGGCTAGTTGTAGGGTTGATAAAAAAAAAATCCTTTTTCAGTCAGGTTTAGATGGTTGCCTACCATTCTTGTTTCTTACTTAAAAGAAAAACACAAACCATCCTAGTGTCTCAGGTAAAAATCCAAATATAGCAATGACCATGTGGCCTAATGGACAAGGCGCTCGCCTCTGGAGCGGGAGATTATGGGTTCGAGTCCCATCTTGGTCGGTTTGCTTTATGAGCGTGCTGACACTTCATCAACTTGCCGAAGGACATAACACACTTCATGAACTCGCCGAAGGATATAACCGTGAAGTTGTACCACGACTATAGTTTGATCGAGCAATGATAACGCTCTAAGGTTTGATTGATTAAGCTATAAACCCTCTATAATTTATTTCTAAGTATGATTGAGGTTTGATCGAGCAAGGCATAATCCCTCTATAGATTTATGTCTAAATAGAATTAAGGTCTTATTGCAGATCGACGCAACTGTAAAGTTGTGCTACAACTAAAGTTTCATCAAGCAAGGATAACCCCTCTAAGGTTTGATCGAGCAAAGCATCACCCCTCTATGAATATATGTCTAAATACGTCAAGGTTGGTCAACATGAAGCATGACATAACTTTATGAAGTTTGATCAGGTTGGAGCATTAGTTGATTTTTTACATGTTGCTTACTTGGTTCTAAAATATAATATAAGGCATACATATCTCCATTATATTGACTAAGAAGTACGAGTGATTCATAATATGTGAACCTGCCAAATTACGCCAAATTACTCTTTTTTCTTTTCTTTTCTCTTTTTTGCGAAATACGCCAAATTATTGTTGGATTATATTGAACAAAAACAAAAGTTTCATTAGGCGCAACACTACAATCTGTACTAGGCATATAAATGAGCTATAAATCTTGTATTCTTAGATTCCTTTGGTCCCAAATCCATTACAAGGTAGTTTATGGTTTTCTATAGAATACGTCGTAGGGATAGATTTAGCAGATGTATGAATTTTGTGGGATTGTTCTTATATACGGCTAGTTGTAAGGTTGATAAAAAAAAAAAATCCTTTTTGAGTCAGGTTTAGATGGTTGCCTACCATTGTTGTTTCTTACTTAAAAGAAAAACACAAACTATCCTAGTGTCTCAGGTGAAAATACAAATATAGCAATGACCATGTGGCCTAATGGACAAGGTGCTCGCCTCCGGAGCGGGAGATTATGGGTTCGAGTCCCATCTTGGTTGGTTTGTTTTATGAGCGTGCTAACACTTCATGAACTTGCCGAAGGACATAACTGTGAAGTTGTACCACAACTATAGTTTGATCGAGCAATGATAACGCTTTAAGGTTTGATTGATTAAGCTGTAAACCCTCTATAATTTATTTCTAAGTATGATTGAGGTTTGATCGAGCAAGGCATAATCCCTCTATAGATTTATGTCTAAATAGAATTAAGGTCTTATTGCAGATCGACGCAACTGTAAAGTTGTGCTACAACTAAAGTTTCATCAAGCAAGGATAACCCCTCTAAGGTTTGATCGAGCAAAGCATCACCCCGTTCAAGGTTGGTCAACATGAAGTTTGATCGATTTTTTACATGTTGCTTACTTGGTTCTAAAATATAATATAAGGCATACATATCTCCATTATATTGACTAAGAAGTACGAGTGATTCCTAATATGTGAACCTGCCAAATTACGCCAAATTACTCTTTTTTCTTTTCTTTTCTCTTTTTTTGCGAAATACGCCAAATTATTGTTGGATTATATTGAACAAAAACAAAAGTTTCATTAGGCGCAACACTACAATCTGTACTAGGCATATAAATGAGCTATAAATCTTGTATTCTTAGATTCTTTTGGTCCCAAATCCATTACAAGGTAGTTTATGGTTTTCTATAGAATACGTCGTAGGGATAGATTTAGCAGATGTATGAATTTTGTGGGATTGTTCTTATATACGGCTAGTTGTAAGGTTGATAAAAAAAATTCCTTTTTGAGTCAGGTTTAGATGGTTGCCTACCATTCTTGTTTCTTACTTAAAAGAAAAACACAAACCATCCTAGTGTCTCAGGTGAAAATCCAAATATAGCAATGACCATGTGGCCTAATGGACAAGGTGCTTGCCTCCGGAGCGGGAGATTATGGGTTCGAGTCCCATCTTGGTTGGTTTGTTTTATGAGCGTGCTGACACTTCATGAACTCGCCGAAGGACATAACTGTGAAGTTGTACCACAACTATAGTTTGATCGAGCAATGATAACGCTTTAAGGTTTGATTGATTAAGCTGTAAACCCTCTATAATTTATTTCTAAGTATGATTGAGGTTTGATCGAGCAAGGCATAATCCCTCTATAGATTTATGTCTAAATAGAATTAAGGTCTTATTGCAGATCGACGCAACTGTAAAGTTGTGCTACAACTAAAGTTTCATCAAGCAAGGATAACCCCTCTAAGGTTTGATCGAGCAAAGCATCACCCCTCTATGAATATATGTCTAAATACGTTCAAGGTTGGTCAACATGAAGCATGGCATCTTATATTATAAAATTACTAGTAACTGTGCCCAGCGTTGCTGGGAATAAGTTGGGAACCTGTAAATGTTTTGGTTGAAATGACAAAAGCGTGTAGTAATAAGCCAACTTTTGTATCCAACCCCGGTGTTCCTGGGCTTTAAGAGCTATAACTTAGGAACCTGTTAAGGAGGAAAATATCTCTAGCGATTTCATATCTTCTCACAACACCCACCTCCCCCAAAGCACAACATTGATTTGATGCTTGATGCAAGCACAAAATTGATTTGATGCTTGATGCTCTTTGAGGATGCCTTTGTTGATATGTTTCTTTTCTATTCCTTGCTTGACGCTCTAGGAATAAGTATATTGTGTTAAGTTGCATTGTCTCCTGTCAGCACAACATTGATTTGATGCTTGATGCAAGCACAAAATTGATTTGATGCTTGATGCTCTTTGAGGATGCCTTTGTTGATATGTTTCTTTTCTATTCCTTGCTTGATGCTCTAGGAATAGATGTTGCCTTAAAGTTGCATTTGACGCCTAAGATCCATCTCCCTTGATATAAGTAAAAATACAACATCTACAATGTTTAAACTTGAGTTCATGTGCACACAATATTTGATGTTAAATATTCTTTCATAAACCTTGTCAGATGCCTTGCATATTAACCTAAGTAAATATCTTAGGTATGCTTCACTATTGTTTTGAACCTTCCATTCATTTGGTATTTGTCATTCCATTGTTTTGCATTGTGAAATGTGGAAAGGATGGCTAATGCCATCATGAGCCATCTAGAAAGACTATGCAGACTTTTTCCCCAGATATCAGAGCTTGCCAATTCTTAAAAAGTCCCAAGCTTGTTCACGTCTTTCATTTTATTGCAAAGAGTACTCCATTTAACTGTACTCTATTTAACTGTGCATTTATCTCTTCTCTGTAGAACAATCCCACTTCCAGAACAATCCCACTTGAGAGCTTTCAAGTTTCTCTTTTTCCAAAGCTACTCCAGTTATCTGTGTAAAAAATGACAATATCCTCTACAGTATGCACTATAAGAATGTAATAACATTGTACACTGTTTTAGCTTATGATTATTCCAGTGGTTTATTGCAACCTCTCTTTGCAACTTTTTCTGCCTTTTATAATAAAGATATCCACTTCTCCAAAGGTTAAAAGTTCTGGCCAGCAGCTTGGAAGTATGAAATCTGACAGCTGTATGATGAACCTGTATGCTGAAAGATGGCAAACCTATATTTTGTGAGATCATCCAAACATCCACAAGAAGCAAACAGACTAATGAGATGTTCATTTGATTATGGTGCCATTCCATTGTTCTGATGCCATTATCAGCCATCTATAAAGACTATGACAATGTAGCAGTATACATAATAGCAACCATACATCCATTTAACATACTCCCCGATTATACCTTTTACATTCTTCTTGCCTCAGAATGATACATCCAGCTCTTTGATCTTCAAGGCTTGCGGTTTTTTTAAGTATACAAACTTCATTTTCTTTAAGATCTTGGGGTCCAGAAACACTGTAGACCCCTAAAAACAACAAAAATCAGATCTTATATTGACCACTTACGAACAGGAACAAAGATTCATCGCTCTCCGGATTTTGGAGTGAGCTTCTCTTCAATGGACTTAGTGGACTGCTCCTGGAAGTTCACAGACACAAATTAAACAGAGAATAACAATAACTGAGAAATCGTTTAAAGACAAAAGAAACCAAAAAATATTACTTGGGAGCTTCATTCACGAATGCTTGAGGTTTCTTATTTGAAAATTGTTGAATGCCACTGCCATTTCATCTGAAGGACTTGAACAACAAATACAATGCAGCCATCTTCCCATTCTGCCTTTTTGATGTTGTCGTAATTGGCTTTAACTGCACCTGAAGCTGGTGGATCTCCGCTGTTGTTAAAGGCAGTCTTTTCGTTATAGACCCAAAATGAAGCCCAATTAAGGTTTTCACCATATTCATTTGCAGAAAGAAGATTGCTTAAAGCCATAATCTTTACTAGTAATGGTGCCCAGCGTTGCTGGGCTATGAGGCAGTTATTGGGTTCAACATGGATTCATATGGCATTAATGATATGCAATTTGGGCTTCAAAATTTGTATAGTATTTTATATCATAGAGACCTTGATGCAGTTTCAATGCTGGCATGCCTACAATTCTCTTCCCTTTACATTATTATTTTCTCTTGTCTTCACATTAGAATAAATAATGTAAAGGCAATATTTGGGTTCAGTGTCATGAACCTATAAATGATAAGCCTGAGTATGTCTGTAACTTTAACCCAGAACCTGCCAATGAACTTACTCAAATGGATCCATGTATGTTGCAATCTCTTCATCTGCCTCTTTGACGTCACCGTGTTGCAAACCCAATATTTGTTGTTTGGTGCCTCCAGAACAACTCATATTGTTCTAAGTACTTCCAAAATAGCTTTGGTTCATATTCTCGCAATTGATCCCAAATAACTTAGGTGTCATGAATTAATTACTATCAATAAACTACCTTCAAAACCATAGTATTCAAATTTCTGTCATTGTGTGGGCATCATTAATAAATTCATGTCATTGTGTTGGCATCATTAATAAGTTTGTTTGTTTTTCTCGACAAAGTTAATATCTCATTAGCATTCAAGAAAAGGTTGTGAAAGTATATATTTTGTTGTATAACTACAAAAGACTTGAAATCTAAGAATAAGTACAATATTTGACACACTTGATGCACTTGCATGCAAATGTCTAAGAATGAGTACAATATCATAGAGGCCTTATTGCTACTTGCATGCAAAGGTGGTTAAAAAAATTTGCTTGTTCAACAATAAAGCATGAGAATAACTATAGAAAAGTCAAAGTTGTATATATTCTGGTATTCTAAGTGTAGTACTTTCCAATAATATTTCATTTCATTTCAGCAATTTTTTTTTTGCAACATCTCTCATCTATTGGTATTTACTTCTTCATTTCCTAGCATAAACGGAACATACTTCTTGTTCCATATTGGCATCTCTTAAATATAAAGTAAGCTCATCATTTCAGCAATTTTTTTGCAACATCTCATGTATTGGTATGTACTACTTCATTTCCCAGGATAAATGGAACATACTTCTTGTTCCATATTGGCATCTCTTAAACATGAAGCAAACTCATCTAAGAAATGGAAGCATGAAGGTGTTAATTAGCATCAACTCGCATCATAAAAAATCCTGATACTTCCATTCATAATTTGGCATTGAAAAATTGGAAGGATTTCCATTCATAACTTGGTAGTCAAGGTTTGAAATCTTGTGCACATCATCATGTGTAAAAAAGAAGGGACTGCAAAAAAAGATAAAAAGAAGCTCAAAGGGAAGAGCAAGCCTATGATATAATGTAAGACAACATGAGTAAGTGCTTTTGCAAGAGTTACGGCAAAGAGTCGCATCTTGAAAAGAAGATAATGTGGACATATAATGTCATGCCAAGAATCTTTCTACACACACTATCACGAGAGCCCTTACAATTAGAGAACTTTTTAAGTTAAGAGATTGTTTTGAGTTCCGAAGTCTATAAGAATCCATCCTCAAAAATGCTCGTGTTGCGGGACCTAAGCTTTGCATCAACTGTGGTGATTTGAATAACACATGATTACAGGGCTTGAACTTGTTATAGAACAAAGCATAAAAGTGAATCAGTGGATCTGAAAACTTTACACACACCTTCAAAATGCAAAGACACAATATACTGTTAGAAAGGAAATGTGAACTCTACAGAACCCGAACAAAATACATCTCATCTTGCTCCAATATGCAAATTCAACTATGCTAAAAGATCTTAGTTTTAAAAGTAGTGTAAAACACATTTAATTAGAGTGCAATAAATAGATACAAAACTGAAAAGAAAATCCTTACTGGAAGATGCTTGTCCTTTGCTCCAACCAAATGGTTCTATAAGGGTATGTAGCAGTCTCTCTGATTTGCAGGAAGAATGGAATGTCTTCTGTATGCCCAACTGATCTAGGATTTCTGCTATAGCATCCTCTAAACATTCCCCCTTGTTGTTCTTTCCGTCCACCTCTAAGCTATTGCAAGCCCAACTATGCAAGCATAATAAACTTCCTAAGAGGCCCATTTTCATCCATCGAAACTCTCCTATTTCATTGTTTGAAATCCAGATCTCTCAAGCTTAAAAGCCCATACTATCACTGGAGCGACATCTGCAATTTCTAGAAACCCGTCAGTATGCAAAAGCCATAACCAGACATGGCTGAGGTTTTTGCCGATGCTAACATTTTATGAAAGAAAAACATTGCTTTATTCAAGCATCCTCGCCGAAGCCCTCCGGTCAGGGCTCTTTGCCAAGTAATGGCTCCCGAAAAGCAATAAGGGGTAGCTGATGCTAGAGGAAAACCTATTTCTTTTTTTACAAACTAAACCTTGAGTTCACGTAATTCTAGCCGCCTTTACTATAGCATGACATAGCCATAGCGGCCTTGAAGCCGTTTTGTCTTGCAAAATTGCTATCACTGAGCTGAAGAGGAGATCGCCATCGCCAGAGCAGGGTTTTTTTTTTCTTGGTCTTGAGCTTCATAATCTTGCCATTGAGCTATCGTGGCCGTTAAAATTTTAGGGCAAAATATTCTAGACCACCAGATTTAGGGCGACATACACAACAGACATCCTATATTATAAAATTTTAATGTATGTCTGTCTTGAACGACACTTTAAATTGGACGGTTTGGATTTTTTTGCGACACGTGGCATCATCTCTACTTTTCTTTCAGCTTACCTTTCTTTAGGGTTTCTCCTTCACGGCGACGTGGAGTTGCCAATTTCGTTTTGTTTCTATCTAACCCTAATCCAGCATGTTGTTGAACGTAATGGAGCCGCCAGCCGCAAATCCGGATTCAACACAAAAAGGCGACGATCTGTTACCCTAAGAAGGTCATGAGTTTGAGCAGAAGCGAGAGGCCCTCGCCATGGTGGATGCCATAGTCGCCGCTTTCAGCCATAGTATTGAGGAAGATGATGCTTATCGGGATGGATTTTGGGGCTTAAACGGTTATAGGGATCGGAAGCGGTGCTTGCGCCCAATCAATCCTCTCGCAGATTCGATTGAAGATGCTGAATCAAATTATCCAAGAAATATCTTCGTGCCAAATAGATTTTCTGATCCGGGATAACGCTTCCTCGCATTGATTAAGTGTTGTCTCATGAAAAATGGTAACAAACTTTTTCCCTTTGTACTCACATGGCATCCATTTTTTTGAGATAAGTCGTTTCTAGCTCACGAGATAATTGCAACGTATGAAGTTGCATTTTTCCATGACAAAGAAGTATCCACAATTTAGTGCCTCTTGCCTACCTCTTCTCTTAGCCAACGAACTTCGTAGAGTCGCAAACAAAGCCAGTATAGAAGATGATGATTGTGAGGTTTAGGAACAAGCAAGGCATTCAACCATCTTGAACATATTAAGGGAAGGTGCCATATTCGGGATCTACTTAATAAAAGCAAACAGACATCCCCCTCGACTTTCTTCCCAAAGATTGGCATTGCCATAGCCAACTTCAAAAAGGTTTTGCTATGATTTTGTATTGTTCTTTTGGTTCTAGATCGGCCTTTGTTTATCTTATTCCAAGTAGAATGCTTTTTGATCGAGTGTGGCGGTTGTATGCGGTTCGGGGTTTTTATTTTTAATGCCGATATCATATGCGATTCTACCAAGTTTTGCTTCTTCCCATTCTTCTCGTGATAATAATTACGATTGTATGGGTGATGGAAAGGAATTTGATATAAAGGCCCATGTTGTGACAAAGTATTATTCTTCAACGAAGCCATTTCATCAAGAGTTAGCGGGCATAGAAAAAAGTAAGGCAAATCCGGAAGATCGAGATTAAGGTATATTTTGTATTATTTCAAGTTTCTTTAGTTGTTCAAATTTTTTTCGGAAAGCTAGGTGTTCCTACTATATGAAGTTCTTCATTGTTGCTATTGTGCGTTGGGTTGAATGCACATATTTTCTTTCTTGAGTTAATCATGTTCCAAAAGAAACAATTGAAATAGTTCTCGAAAGCTACATAAGCTATCAATAGATGCATTTCCAATGTCGATATGAATTGTTAGGGTACATACATTTAGCAGTCTCTTGATATGAAGAAAGCAGGTTCACTACAAACAAGTTGCATGCAACTTGCAATTTAAATAAACTATAGCTTTATGTAACTATTTCAAGTTTGTAGAATTGGAAGTTCTTATAAACTAAATGAGTGTGTTTTGTATTGCCTGCGAGAATGTTGAAAATACAGGCTTTTAGACATAGGTTTTTAGACACTTAAAACTTCAGGAATATGTCCTTTCTAAATAGAAATTCATTTTTTGCATAATTCAGAGTGTATGTTTCACAAGGATTTAAGGTTTATAAAGAAAGTTTGAGCTCAATGGCCTTGGATAATTCTGCATTGCACACACTTACCAAAAAGTTGGGAACTTATCAAAAAGTTGGAAATCAATTTTAAACTGACTAAAAATGGAGTTTTTACATGGAACATGTGCATGAATATATTTTTTAGAGCAATTTCATATTAGATTGCATTTGTAAACTGAAAACTTGCAAATATGACGAAAGCCTTAGAATATTTTGTATATTTATTATTGACGATGTATCACATATTACAACTTTTTGGTGTCTATTATACAACCAATCTCATGTTGAAAATACGCCACGATCTTGATATATCTCTCAAAACAAAAATAATAATGTGGTGAAACCAACAAAAGATGACATCAGTTATTTTAACACGATGCATCATTCAGCATTTCCCGAAGCTTTAACCCAAATAAGTAATTCGTGACACCAAATACAAAAATAAAGTAGTAAAAACCAGCAAGTGACCACATCAATTATTTTAACATGATACATCTGCTTATTAGCAAAAGGTGAATTTGATAATGGTATTAAAATGCTCCCTTTTAAGAAAACCCAAGAGTAGGGTAGTCCATTCAATCTTAGAATGGTTGCTTAAAGGTTGCATACAAAATATTGGATGTCTAAATATTGTAACATGTTTAGTTGGATAGAATATTCATGTATTGTAGATGTTTAAACATACACGATTCATCATATATGTTGGATTATTACTATACACTTTTTTCATTGTGGCCAAAACATTTACAAATTCCAAACTCTGAACTTATGCCTTATGCCCAGCAACGCTGGGCACCATTACTAGTTCAATATAATTTTATAATATAGGATATTGTACCTTTGAATCTCCCTAACTTCATGATAGATCTTTACTAAGCCTCATCGCCTTGTAGCTGTGAGGTCGAATTCGAAGACGCAGAGTCACCTCCGCTCTGGTCCGCGCCAAATGTCGTGTGCCAAACCCTTCTCTGCTCTGCTCCACGCAGACCTGTCCTCTGCTCTATTACCATAAAGCCTTATTAGGGCAACGATACTGCTCTTTTTGTCTTGAATCTTGATCGTCTAATTAGGCCAATCAATCCTCATCCTCTGATTTAGGGCATCATCTCCTCCATTGATTTGATCAAATCTGGGCCGCCCAAATTAGGGCTGGGTCCAACACTTACACAATAACATTATAATATAGGATACCGTATCTCCGTTGTGAATGGTGCCCTAGATCGGACGGTTGAGGATTTGATGGATCAACGGTGAAGATGACGTGTGCATGTTTTCAACCAAAATTTCATCTTGATCATTGCTTCAATATAATTTGTGCAATCCGACAGTTAAAGGGTTGAAGGGAAAAGGGAAAAGGGAAAAGGGAAGGGAAAAAGGAAAGAAAGGAAAAGAGAGGGGAAACTGAGAAAAAAGAAAAGGGAGAAAAAAGGGAAAGGGAAAATGGAAAGGGAAAGCAAAGGGGCATGGAAAAGGTAAAGGGAAGAGAAAGGGGGAAGGGGGAGAGCAAAAAGGACACTGAGAAGGAAAAGGGTGAGGAAAGGTAGAAAAGCGAAGGGAAAGGGAAAAGGAAAAGGACGGGAAAAGGGAAAAAGGGCATGGGGAAAAGAGGAAGAGAAATGGAGGAAAAGAGAAGCGGAAAAAAGGAAGAGAGAAAGGAGGGAGGACATGGGAAAAGGGAAAAGGAAAAGAACACAGGAGGGAGGAAAGGTAAGGAAAAAGACTACGAGAAGAGGGAAAGGGTGGGCAAAGGGAAGGAAGAAAGGGCACTGTAAAAAGGGAAAGAGAAATAAAGGGAAGCAAAAAAAAGACATGAGAAAAAAGAAAAGGAAAAATAAAAGAAAAAGGAGGCAGTCGAGAGGGAAATGGAAGGGAAAAGGGCACGAAAAAAAGCAAAAGAGAGAAAGGGTTGGGAGAGGAGGAAAAAGGGAGGGAAAAAAAGTCATTGGTAAAAAGAATTCAAAAAGAAAAGGGGAAGGGGGAAAGGGAAGCGAAGGGGGGGATGGGAGAAAAGTAAAATAAGAAAAGGTAAAAGGAAAAAGGGAATGTGAAAAGGGGAGGGGAAAAAAGGAAGGGGGAGATAGAAAAAAAAAAGCGAGGAGGGGGGAAATGGAAAAGGCAAACGTGGGGTAAAATGGGAAAATAGAAAGGGGAGGTGAACGAAAAGGAAGAGCAAAATAGAAAAAGAAAAAGAGAAGGAAAAGAGGGAAAAGGAGGGGGAGGAGGAAGAAGAGGAAAAATGTGAAGAAAGGGGAAAAGAGGATTGAAAAAAGCATGGGAAAATAGAAGAGAAAAGGGACATGGGAAAAAGGGGAAGAGGGAAAAGATGAGGAAAGGGGAAAAAGGAAGGAAAAATGGACATGGAAAAAGGGAAAGGGAAAGAGCAAAAAGAAAAAAAAGGGGGGAAAGGGAGGGGAAAAGGGCACTAGAAAAAAGGGAAAATGGAAGGGCTGGGGAAGGGAGGAAAAATGAAGGGAAAAAGGGGAAAAAAGAAAAGGTGGGGAGAAAGAAAGGGAAAAGGGAAAGGAAAGGGGAAAGGGGGAAGAAAAAACTTGGAAAAAAGGGCATGAGGAAAGGAGGAAGAGGGAAATGGGAAAAGGGAGGGGGGAAAGGGCACAGGAAAAGCGAAAAAAGGGCAACCATAAATTGGAGAAAAGGGAAGGGGAAAATAGAAAAGGAAAAACAGGGAAGCAGAAAACAGAAAAGGGAAATGAGGGAAATGGAATAATGGAAAAAGAAAAAGGTAAATTGGAAAATATAAAAAGGGAAAAGGGGCAGGGGAAAAATAGAAAAAAAAAGTAAAGGCAAAGGGAAAGAGAAAAGGTAAGGGGAAGTGGAAAATGTGGTGAAATGCTCTTGATTATCTAATTTTAAAAGCGTGGATCCATTTAATGATTGCTCCAGTATATCATTTACAGTTCCTAGCTATGCCCAGCAACGCTGGGCACCTTAGCTAGTAATCTATTAGAATACTCCAAATTGAATAGAAAATCAATGAAGGGAAGTCCCCTGTGAAAACCTCAAGGTTTTTTAAATTCAAAATTCAATGCTTGGTTTTGGACCTGGTATTTATTTTACATAAATGCAACTTAAGAAACACGTTTTGATGATTGTGAATTTGGAGACTGGATATGGCATACAAGACTACAATGCATAAATTACAATGTAATGTTGATTCTGCAATATGGACCTTTGACAAAGAAGACTAGACATTAAAGTTCCTAGCACAACCTTTGACAGGGATGTATATTCACCCCTTATTCCTTAATCTACACCGTACGTAAAATTCCTCGTTTGTGGGGTATGCAAGTACAAAATTTGCTATACTGTATAACAAGATTTGCAAAATACTATAAGATTTCAAGCGGAATACTATATGGTGTTGATTTCGTACGTGCAAAATACAATTATGAGGGCTCTCGCTGCCCTACGTCACCCCCCGTGTGAATATGCACCCAAACCAAAGGGGGTTTAAGGGGGATTTTAATTTAAATGTGTTGGACCCAATGGTTGTGTTAATTAATGTCAATGGTAGTTATGTGTTGGTTGTTAATGTCAATGGTTGTTATGTGTTGGTTGTTATGTGTTGGGGATTTAATTTTTATATATTGATGTTAATAGTTTGTGTTGCAAAAGTTTTGGGCCCCTTCTGGGGGCCTTAGGGACGCCACCCCCCCCGTGTGACAAAAATTTTAGAATTCAAACCAAAAAAAAACTAGAATTCATTTGAGGCTTTCGTAGCTTTTGAATTTCATCACAATAAAACAAATAGAACATAAGTAAAAGTTACCATAAAGATAGAGCAGATTGATCCCATTATTCTGAAAGTCATAAAGTTTGCAACACCCATATACAAACATTTTTCAACTGAATTTAAAAAGCCCTTTGTCCTCCAAGGATTCTTGTGGTGAGAAACTAAAGTGGAAAAACTTTTCTCGCTTGTTAGCACAAGGATCTAGAAGCCTTGGAATTTGCTTAATAACTGCCTCAAAATCTAAAAATGCATGGTAATTTTTTGCAAGCTTCATTCGAGATGAGCCATAAAACAATATCCAATAGCGCAATCTCAGATAATCACCGGTAGGATGTGAAAGCCTACCAAACCCGGCCAAAAAATTGCTGTTTTAGCATACATAGCTTAACCAAACATATCCATATCATACACTATCAAAAGATCTCGAGAGTGCTTTCCAACGCAATAAAAATCATCTCAAACATGAGCTCGATCAAAAGTTATGATAAGAAATGTGTTGCCACGGGAAACCGTGACTACATGCGCCCTTCAAGCCCTTCATGTGCCCATTATGCACCACACACACAAAAAAGAGGGCTTTTGTTGTGAGCCATTGGTTGTTGACCATTATGCACCACACGCACAAAAAAAGGGCTTTTGTTGTGAGCCATTGGTTTTCAAGCCCTTCATGTGCCCATTATGCACCACACACTCAAAAAGAGGGCTTTTGTTGTGAGCCATTGGTTGTTGACCATTATGCACCACACGCACAAAAACAGGGCTTTTGTTGTGAGCCATTGGTTGTTGACCATTGAAAAAAAAAGGCTAAAATCAATGGCTCAGAAATGGTGCACTCTAGATGTACGCATTAGTATATCCATTTGAATACATCACGAAATCATAGGAAAACCTTAGTGAAAAGCGTACAAAAACACAAAGAAAACCCCCTGTTATTATGCTACATATTAGAGGCTCCTTTAACAAGAGCAAACTAATTAACACCTTCTAACAAGTGTCTTTATTGAGCGTCCCATTACAAAGTGGCAAGGTGATGTGCTAAAAAAGGCAGCTTGCAGCTTCTTGGCAATGTGATGTGCTAGAAAAGGCAGCTTGCTCCTTCTTGAGCACTAGAGACAAAGCTTGATTGGAGGAACAAAGAGGTTCCAAATATTTGCAGGTTTCCAAATTATGCCCAGCAACGCTGGGCACCATTACTAGTAACCTTATGAAGTTTGATCAAGTTGGAGCATTAGTTGATTTTTTACATGTTGCTTACTTGGTTCTAAAATATAATATAAGGCATACATATCTCCATTATATTGACTAAGAAGTACGAATGATTCGTAATATGTGAACCTGCCAAATTACGCCAAATTACTCTCTTTTTCTTTTTCTTTTCTCTTTTTTGCGAAATACGCCAAAGTACTGTTGGATTATATTGAACAAAAACAAAGGTTTCATTAGGCGCAACACTGCAATCTGTACTAGGCATATAAATGAGCTATAAATCTTGTGTTCTTAGATTCTTTTGGTCCCAAATCCATTACAAATTACTTTATAGTTTTCTATAGAATAGATTTAGCAGATGTATGAATTTTGTGGGATTGTTCTTATATACGGCTAGTTGTAAGGTTGATAAAAAAAAAAAAAAATCCTTTTTGAGTCAGGTTTAGATGGTTGCCTACCATTCTTGTTTCTTACTTAAAAGAAAAACGCAAACCATCCTAGTGTCTCAGGTGAAAATACAAATATAGCAATGACCATGTGGCCTAATGGACAAGGTGCTCACCTCCGGAGCGGGAGATTATGGGTTCGAGTCCCATCTTGGTCGGTTTGTTTTATGAGCGTGCTGACACTTCATGAACCGAAGGGCTTTAATGTTTGATTGATTAAGCTGTAAACCCTCTATAATTTATTTCTAAGTATGATTGAGGTTTGATCGAGCAAGGCATAATCCCTCTATAGATTTATGTCTAAATAGAATTAAGGTCTTATTGCAGATCGACGCAACTGTAAAGTTGTGCTACAACTAAAGCTTCATCAAGCAAGGATAACCCCTCTAAGGTTTGATCGAGCAAAGCATCACCCCTCTATGAATATATGTCTAAATACGTTCAAGGTTGGTCAACATGAAGCATGGCATAACCTTATGAAGTTTGATATTAGTTGATTTTTTACATGTTGCTTAAATATAAGGCATACATATCTCCATTATATTGATTAAGAAGTAGGAGTGATTCGTAATATGTGAACCAAAGTTTCATTATTACTAAATTACTCTCTTTTTTCTTTTTCTTCTTCTTTTGGTCCCCGAATCCAAATAGTTTATGGTTTTCTATAGAATCACATGAAATTTTGCTTGATGTATGAATTTTGTGGGATTGTTCTTATGGATTATATTGAACAAAAAACAAAGGTTTCATTAGGACCATGTGGCCTAATGGACACAGTAGCTCACCTGCAGACCGTACTAGTATACCAAAACAGCTATAAATACTTACTCTCTTTTTCTTTTTCTTTTTCTTTTTCTTTTCTCTTTTTTTTGCATAATAAGCGTTCTTAGATTCTTTTGGTCCCAAATCCATTACAAGTAAGTTTATGGTTTTCTATAGAATACGTCATAGGGATAGATTTAGCAGTCTTATGAATTTTGTGGGATTATTCTTATATACCTACTAGTTGTAAGCTTTATAAAAAATCCTTTTGAGTCCGGGTTTAGATGGTTGCCTACCATTCCGCAAGAAAAGGGTCATTTAGCGACGCATAGAATGCCCGCGCCGACGCCGACGGCCCAGGTGTCAGCGTGCGCAGACGCGCAGGTACATCGCCGTGACGCGACGTTGGCGGCGCCGTCGCACGCCGCCGCCGCGAACGCGTGACAATACGTCGCCGCGAGCGTCGCCGATGGCACGTGACACGAAATATACACGGGAATATACACGCGGAATATACACGGGAACATCACCAAAATCCACGCCACGAAAATGCCAAAACGTGTATACGCCGCATGCGACACGCGACACGTGGAATGCACGGAATATACACGGGAATATATGCGTTAGGAATATACACATGGAATATACACATGCGTAAAGCCACGCAGTATACATCGCATGCGACGCGACCGCGGAATATACACGGAAAATTCAAAATCCGCGTGTAGAGAAAGCCACGCGGCAAAAGGATACGTGGATCGATACGCCGTGATGCGACGTGTAGGGGAAAAAAAAAATAAAAAAATAAAAAATATATTTATATAAAAATATAAATATAAAAATATTTTAAATAATCACAAAAAGTGTTTTTATATTCATATTTTAAAATAGTCACAAAATTATTTTTTATATTTATATTTTTAAAATAATCACAAAAGTGAATTGTATTTATATTTTAAATAATCACAAAGACTTCGTTAAAGGAGTATCCACCCTTTTAGCCTCCAGAGCTACTCTCTCGGATTCGAGTAGTCATCCTGAGTGCGAATTAGAGGACGCGATCAAGATGCGGTTATGATTGATGGCTCTCCAACACGCTTTTCGAGATCCCTCGCCGAGCCCCATGTCATGCTCTAGGACCTTCATATCCGCATCGCTTCCTATAAAACCAAAAGAATATGGCGTTAATGTAGTTCATAGAATTATAATAATTTTCTATTAACGCACCCCCAAGATTTCCTCGCGAATTGGGAGAGTTCCCTCGTCAGATAACTGCTTGTTGATAGATAAACAAATTCCATCGCCCGTGGCTACTTTGTACTGGCCGGGCTTGTTAGGGGCAAACCCGGTATAGATGTTCCCTATGACAATATAACGAAAGTATTAGCTAGTGACATTTAAAGTTCTTATTAAAATTAATGTGAACTAATATAGCTCTTAACAATCTATGGAAAAAAACCCTTCGACCACGGAGCCCAAATGAGACGCCTTTTCTCACTTTTAGTTGCTTTATTCATCCGGAGCTCTATGTTTGCTTTTCTCCTGATCCTTTGCACGCTCAATGCAACTGATTGCAAGGCACACAACATTATCACAAGTTAAAGTGAACTAATGACAAAAAAAAGAAATACCTTGATATCTTCCTTTGTGGAGATTAAGTGGTTTAGGACTTTTGACCAATCGCTTCCTTCTTTTTTCCAAGTCCGCTTCGCCTTTCCTTGACCACATGGTGCCTTTGACATAAATCGATAGATCAACGCCATATCAAAAAATAATAAAAACAAGACTATGACTAGATCATGTACCTCCTTTTTCATTGATAAGTCGCCCATCATCGGCGAGCTTCTTCCAGTTAAACGCCTTTGCTTTTTCTATCTACTCGGGAAACTCGTTTCATTTTATTTTGACGCCTCTATTTCGCTTGGTCATAAGCGCCAGCCCACTCTATACCTGCGGGAGGCTATAAACGAGAGATATTATTTGTGACCGCCCCTCGTGTAGTATAAAGACACTTCCCTCACCATCCTTCTTAGGGAAGAGCGCCCCGGAAGCATAAATGGTGGGTATATAAAAGCGTGTTTATGTCTACCAGATAATTATACATATCCCGTCCCCCTTGAGCATTAAGAACCTTTTGAGCACTTTTTACAATGTATTCTAAGTGAAGAGAATGAACAAAACAACAAATTTAGATGACAAAGTACTAATATTTAAGGTTGATATCTTAAATAATATGTTCACATAACTTACATCAAAAATTATTATTAATATGATAGTCGGGTATATTCGGGGCCAAATCACCCACGCAGACTTACGTTAGTCTAAAACAAAGCAAAATGGACGCTTTCTTCGCTGACACGTGGACGCCGCCGGGATCCTTTCCCTCTCCAAGTCACCATGACCATGTTCTTCGGATCCCGAACCCCGTGATGATCGTCGCGATCTTGAACGCGCTAGAGTCTCATTGCTCCACTACTTCTTGACCTGGGAAGTAATGAGAGAATGAGCATCTTTAACATGCCGCAACCAAAGAAATGTTTGGTACGTGAGGGATATATATTTTACCCTGCTGAAATCTTCCTCCAAGTTCCTTTTGCATTAGAAAAAATCGCTCCTCGCCTTTGCCTAGAACGGGAGTCCATACCACGCCTAGCATTCTCAATATTCTCGCGAGAACGGGAGGCCGATAATCAACACTATGTCGCTAGAATAGGAGCGGAGGCCGGGCGTTGGTGTCAAAGAGGCAAAATATGCCGCAATTTGGTCTCTCCTACGGAGACATGTTTGCGAGGAAGGAGCGGCGGAGGAGCCGCAGGCACAAATATCATGCAAAAACAATTCATTTATTTATTATTTTTATAAAAAGCTATCTTAATACCCAAACCGCCGGGTGTAGTGGATAGGTGGAGGTTGGCGCCTTTGAGGAACATCAAAGACGATTGCCCCTACCTCGTGAAGTCCTCCTCCTATTTTCTAAAACTCGCCCCTTTCCTCTACACAACAAATTAAAACTCCATGCATAAACTCACATACCTAATTAGAGGGTAAAGCGATAATAAAACTATATAAATATTTCATTTTGGTCTTGCTCATTCTCCCGCACGATTGCGATTACCTCTATTCATCGGCGAGAAAAGAGCACACCTAGATCAAAAAGAAATTGTGAGAGAAACATTTGATAACCATGAATGATATTGGTTGCAATAATAGAATGATACTTACAAACCATAGAGATGAAAAATAGTATTTTTATGGTCTCAAATGTGCCAAGACGAGCCCCGCAAGTAGACTTATCGCAGTTTTGACCGTCTTGGACCGGGGCGGAGGGGGAGACGATAATGCCATGAATATTGCATCAGCAAGAAGAGGGCCAAAATGAGGAAAACCGCTAAGAATTGAGCCTCCACCATGACTATATATATTAATTTGAACATAACGAGAATTAGCGAGAAAAGCTTTGAACAAGTGTCTTTGAATAAATACCTAAATTTATATTCTTATCTTCTTATTTATATTAGAAAAGTATCTCTCGAGATATGTATGGGGTGCATATCAACTCTAGGTTGCCATATTATCGTGCCATGTATCATGTCATACAACCTAACCCTAAATTATCCCACGGGGAGATTTTGCCACATCATGAAACCCTACGCTATGTGGCACATCATCAAACCCTAGGTTGTGTCACGCTGACTTCCTATTGCCACATCATAGTAAGTTTTTCAATAGTAATATTAGATAAAACATCATCAAACCCTAGATTGTGCCATGCATTTACAATCTAGGGTTTGATGATGTAGCACACAAAACCTAGGGTTTGACGCCCAGAAGGACACTTTATCTACAAGTTATGATTAATAATTTATTTACCATTAATAATAATTTTTGATTAATAAATTACTTTTTTCATTAGTAATTTTGACTAAAAACATTTATTGGTTGCAACAAGCTCAAATAGGAAGACAAAAAAATTATATTAATCACTTTGCAAGCATTTAACAAAGCTTATATATCTCCAAGAGGATCAACACTTCATATGTCGCTCTCTCACAACTATATCATGGAAGCACCAACATCAGACGATTCATCAATAGATTCCATGACTCTTATTCATCATCATTTGACCTTCATATGTTGGATGATGTCCAAATGTGCTAGAGACGGCCGTTGGGTTTATCTCTCAACACACAACCCTATAAGCCGATTGCCGACAAAATCAAGGAGCATCTCGTGAAATGTAGCCCAGGGAATATATGTCAGATATCTCATGCCCCCCATGATGCTTGGTCATCCGGATGATGATGTAAAAACTCTCCCACCAAGGATATCTAATCGCTCCATCTTGTAGTGTATAACGTTCTTCAATTTGGGCATTCGCCTTGCAAAAAACGGAGGGCCGCGGTCCCAATCACCAATAGCCACCCACACATTTGTAAGGGAGTCAAAATGGAGTTTGACCCTTTGCAATTGAGCTTTGTGTGTCCAACCTGAGCTGGATGGCATAGACCTTCCGCAAGAGCAAGAGCTATTTCGGGACGTATTTATACACGAAGTCTCATTTTTTGGCTTTCCACTGCGCGACTTATCTTCTCATATCGCTCTTCTTGAGCACTATGTATTGCATTTGACCATCTCCTATAAGAAGAGAATTGCCTCTAAGATGGTCAAGTAATTCTGCAGTTGTTCCTCCATTCATGAATGGCGGACTGGGATTGGTCCCTATGGCTCATCTCCACAAAAAGACCTCGGGCAAGTCCAAGGGGTGTGGCCAATGCTGGACTTGGGCTCTTGAAACGGATATACGAATTTGTCCCAACAACCATGATGCAGCTCTATCTTGGCCTCTCCCCACACAATGCCAAGATAATCATCATCTTGATTAAAGTACGTGGTTCCCAAGATCCGGATTTGGTATATCCGGGTACCTTTGTTTACTACCAATGCATCTTTATAACTCCAACAAGATCCAATAGAATGTCGCCAATAAATGCAAAGACATTTATCATGAGCATGTAATGATAATCTAGCCCCCCGCGACCAATAGAGCTCCCACCATGGATAAGACTATCTAACTCCTTCACCGCTCATCATTGAGACCGCCATCGCCATCTTGTGATCTTTTGCGCTTAACCTTTGCACTTCACCACGCCCCATCGCCCCACGTGATGCCTCAAAGATAGGGCTCATATGGCACTTTATACTTAAGTAGCATCCCTCACTTCGCTCTTGATTGCAAACCCAAGACTTTAAGTTCTTTCATCATATCTTCCAACCGACTCATGCTCTGCCACCTCCCACATAATTCGAATCGGTATCTTTCTCAACCGATGCTACAAACGGTTCATTCGGACATCGTTTGTATATGTCGTCTGGTCACCACAGGCGCATATTTGATTGATGAGGATGCTTTAATTTCACTAAGCATCTCTCGGGTTTACATCGAGGCCATTTTTATGCCTACAAACAAACAAAATAATGAATACTAAACTTATCTTCAAGACCTTGTTCTGATTAGTTAGCAAAATTAACTAAAAATTAACTAAATTAGAAATTAGCACCATAGAGGTCACTTTAAGTTTAGTTAATTGTACATATAATTTTTATGCCTTTGGCTAACTTAGCTAGACATAGTTAATTAGTTAATTAGTTATTTTTTTTACCAACGCTTTAGTGCTAATTAGTACTACATTAAGTTAGCCTAACCTATTTTTTTTAACTAGCACGGTGTGAAGGAAATCATCCGCCATCGTTAACTTAATCCCAGCCCTAGCTACCTCTAGCTAAAACTGACAATAAACGTGAACTAAGGCTCAACACCTGTCCTCCCCACTGCAAGGGAGCTCTAACCATGTCCCTGCCGTAGCCACATCTACCTAAGAATGAGAAGAACAAGTTGACTTGGACCTCGACACCTAGTCCTCTCCACGCAAGGTGGAGCCGACTGCGTTCCTTTGAACAAGCCACTACAATTTCATTTTAAACCCAAAAAATAACAAGTGGAACCGAAGTGGACTTGAACCCTGCACGGGTCCTCTCCACTCTAGGGGGAGCCGAATCGCGTCCCCTTGAACAAGCCACCATTAACCTAGGAAACATTTATGATTGTAGTGAAAGTGGGACTCTCAACCCGGCACATGGTCCTCCCCACTCTAGGTGGAGCCGCACTGCGCCTTGAACAAGCCACCCATCAATTTTTTAACCTACTTAAAACTATAAAAAAAAAAATGCAAGCGATCAACTACTTACCAAAAATAAGGACGCTGGTACAAGATCCCCGTGGGTCCAAATCGTAATAGAAAGCCGCAAATGTAGTAACAAAGCATTAGAAGAATAAGAACAAAGAAGAAAAAGATCAAGAAGAAAAGAAAGGAAAAAAGGGGGGGATAGAAAACAAGAGATAGAAATAAAACAAGAGAAAGAAATAAGAGAATAGAAGGAAGAAATAAGGATAGAATAGAGAAGAAATAAGAGAAGAAACAAGAAAGAATGAAGAAAAAATAAGAGGAAATAAGAGAAGGGAAGGAAATAGAATGGAAGGAAGAAATAAGGGAAGGGAAAGAAAAGGATCGAATGGAAAGTGAGGAAGAAATGTGAAGAATAAGAAATGAAATGAAGAATGAAGAAATGAAATTAAAAAGAATGAAGAATAAGAAATGAAAAAAATGAAGAATAAGGAAGGAAGAGAAGAAAGAAATGAGGGAAGGGGGGGAAAGAATGAGGAATGAGAAAGCATGAGAAAGAATGGAAAAATGAGAAACAAATGAGAAAAAGAAATGAGAAAGAAAAAAGAAATGAGAAAGAAAAATGAGAAAGAATGAGAAAGAAATAAAGAAATGAGAAAGAATGAGGAAGAAAGAAATGAGAAAGAATGAGGAAGAAAGAATGAGAAAGAAATGAGGAAAGAAGAAATATGGAAGAAAGAATGAGGAAAGAATGAAGCATGGAAGAAGGAGGAAGAAATGAAGCATGAGGAAGAATGAGGAAGAAATAAAGCATGAGAAAGAAAGAAGGAGGAAGAATGAACGAGGCATGGAAGAATGGGAAGAAAAAAAAAATCAAGAACAAAGAAGAAGAGGAAGGAAAGGAAACCAAAAAAAGAGGAAGGTTGGGCATGCACCATTCAATCCAAAACCTATTCAATCTAAAAAACATGATATACTAACCTTAGAATAGTTGCTTGCGTGTAGATCGTGGTACTAGCGCATGGATCACCCAAGAACCTCGGGCGAAGTAGGGCAAAAAAGAAGTTCCGAAAAGCCGCCGCCCGGTGGTTCAAAATATTACGTAGCCGCCGCGATACGACGCCACGCCGCGATGCGACGTTATTTCAAATCAAGGCCGCGACGCCGACGCCCCCGCCGACGATTTTGTTATAGCGACGTTATGTTTTTTTGCATCTTTTTAATGTGATGCTCATTAAAGTTTGTCCCTAGGCTTATTTGAACAAATTCCGAGGCATGCATGCAAATCACATTCCGTTTGTTCTATTACTACCAAATAAAATTGTATGAAAGTCGGTTCGCCTGCCTCGGGATCCTTTTGAACTCCTGACCATCTTGATTTTTTGGTCCCGCCGATCCTTGAACGAGGATTCAACGGATATATATAGGGAACCGAAGCCGGAGGGTGTTCATTAGCATACCCCCTGGGGGCGCTGTGACAAAGCCGAGAACGCTTTTGGGGTCCGCCTCCTCGGGATCGGACTCTCCCCTACCGAGGTGGCCATTCAAAGTCGCCTTTGTTTGACTTGGGGAAAGGTGCCACCATGCTTGCCCAACAACGGGCCGCCTGGACCGCTTCTAACCCCAACGCTTTGGTCCGACCTTATCCGAAAAATTTTGAAATTTTCCCTCAGATGCCGGTGATGACCATGGAAGCCAAATTTGACCAAAACCATAATTTAATTCCATGCCATGCATTAACTACTTAATTTATAAACCATAAAATGCAATAAAATGCATAATTAAAAAGAGTGTGCATCGAAAAAAGGCGAAGTCTTTGACCGGGGGGCAACAAGGCGGTATGACACATTAAAAAAAAAAAATTTTCACTTGGAAACTATGAAGCAATCTTTCATCAAGGTACAATTGTTTCGGTGAAACAAAACCAGCCATTACAAGTTAGTTATGCCATCCATGTCAAATAGCTTTAGGGAGCAGAAAACCAAAACAAAACCCTTCTAGAATCATTTAGTCACAGGGTTTACGCCCAATGCAATCTTAGACCAAGTATAACGCCCAGCAGCCAAGGTCAACCCCAAGTACAACGATCCCACAAACTCCATTCCTTTGACCTTAGCTAACCCTTTTGACCTAGACCTTCTCCAAAAATTTCAAAATTGGGTCAGTGGATGGAGATGGATTAGGAATCCACCGGCAAAAATCAGAATTTATTTTCGCAATGCATTAATTATGTAATTTATGAATGTCTTGCCACTCAAAAAGCCCCCGACTTCTACTTGCCACATCGGGAGGAGGACATGCCCAAACCCGGCCCGGCTAGTTCCTTTGCTCAGTGATTCTCGCCTGCAGCTTTCGCCAGTCCCCAGTGCACAGAAGTCTCGCCCCCAAAACGCAAACCCTTCTAGAACCCGCAACCCACCGGGTTTACGCTTTGAGGCCCTCTCCTTGTCGATTCGGGGACCTTTGCGCCGTGACTTGACGGGAGTGGGGGTGTTGATGCCGAGCACGGACCCTAAAATCCCCCGAAGCCGCTGTTGTCCTGAATCTCCTCCCCCAAGGCCCCGGGGACGGACGGGCTTACTCTCCCTCTCCAGAACTGGATTTGACTCGCCAATGGACTCGAACGCCGACGCTGTTCTAGGGGACTGTTCTGCGGGCCGTAAGACCAAAAACTCGCCCCCAAAACAAAACCCTTCTAGAATCCGGGTAAGTCACGTGTTTACGCTGAGGCCCTCCTTGTCGATTTGGTGGACCTTGCAATCAGATTTTTGACATGGAGTGGGGTGTTGACGCCAGAAAACCGGACCCTAAACTTGCTCCCTAGGGTAGTTGCTTGCCCCTAAGACCCGCCATCATTACAAGTTAATTATGCCATCCATGTCAAATAGCTTTAGGGAGCAACGACTGAACAAGGGCATTCTCTATCCATATGCCTTGATATCAAAACACAACCATCATCACAAGCAACCAAATCTAACCCCCAACCCAACCCCAACTAGGATCTTTTGCTTTTCTCAGAATCATTTATCTTCATTCTAGTAGTTATGATGCTTTTCCTGTAATCATTTATCTTCATTCTAATAGTTATGATGCTTATATTCTCAATGCAATCTTAGACCAAGTATAACGCCCAAATGCAAGGTCCCAAGGTCAACCCTAAGTACAACGATCCCACAAACTCCATTCCTTTGACCTTAGCTAACCCTTTGACCTAGACCTTCTCCGGTAAATTTCAAAAATTGGGTCAGTGGATGGAGATGGGTTAGGAATCCACCGGCAAAAATCAGAATTTATTTTCGCAGACAATGCATTAATTGGGTTTTATGAATGTCTTGCCATCGCGAAAAGCCAGCCGACTTCTACTTGCCACATCGGGAGGACAGGCCCAAACTCCGGCCCGGCCTTCCCTTGCCCGTATTCTCTACCGCAGCCTTTCTCGCCAGTCCTGCGTGCAACAGACCAAGTCTCGCCCCAAAACGCAAAACCCTTCTAGAACCCGCAACCCACGTGGTTTACGCTTTGGAGGCCCTCTGTCGTCGATTCGGGGGGACCTTGCGCCGCCGACTTGACGTGGAGTGGGGTGTTGACGCCAGAGCACGGACCCTAAAATCCCCCGAAGCCGCTTGCCCCCGATTTCTCTCCCCAAGGCCCTGGGGACGGGCGACCTCCCTCTCCGAATCGCGCGATTTGACTCCCCGCCAATGGACTCTTAACGCCGACGCTGTTCTCTAGGGACCAAGTTCCCGCGGGCCGAAGACCAAAACTCGCCCCAAAACAAAAGCTCCTTCTAGAATCCGCAAGTCACAGTGGTTTACGCCGGAGGCCCTCCTTGTCGATTTGGTCCGACCTTGTAACCGTGCTTGACATGGGGGGGTGTTGACGCCATTCCGGGACCCTTTGGTCCCCCCAAGTTGCTTGCCCCGGGACCGCCATTACAAGTTAATTATGCCATCCATGTCAAATAGCTTTAGGGAGCAAAATTGCTTGAACAAGGGCATTCTCCTATCCATATGCCTTGATATCAAACACAACCATCATCACAAGCAACCAAATCTAACCGGCCCGGAGGGTGGTCTAGCCCCCTTTTTGCTTTTCTCAGAAGGGTTATCTTCATTCTAGTAGTTTTTGATGATCCCAGAATCATTTATCTTCATTCTAATAGTTATGATGCTTATATTCTCAATAAGGTCCCGACTCGTATAACGGGGAAAATGAGCCAAGGTCAACCCCCCGTACAACGCATCCCACAAACTCCATTCCTTTGACCTTAGCTAACCCTTTGACCTAGACCTTCTCCGGTAAATTTCTAAAATTGGGCTGTGTGCCGGAGATGGATTAGAATCCACCGGCAAAAATCAGAATTTATTTTCGCATAATGCATTAATTAAGTAATTTATGAATGTCTTGCCACCGCAAAAACTCGAATTTCTACTTGCCACATCGAGGAGGATGTGCCCAAACTCCGCCCGGCTAGGCCCCTTGCTCGATTTTCGGCCGCAGCCGCCGTGTCCTGCGCAATGCACTGTCTCGCCCCCAAAACGCAAACCCTTCTAGAACCCGGCAACCCACATGGTTTACGGGCTTTGGAGGCCCCTCTCCTGTCGATTCGGGCGGGACCTTGCCGCGGACTTGACGCGGGAGGGGGGGTGTTGACGCCAGCAGCACGACCCTAAAATCCCCCCTGAAGCCGCTGCCCCAATTTCCCTCTCCTCCCCCTGGCCCCGGGACTTAACCGGCCACCTCTCTCCTGGAATCGCGATTTGACTCGCCAATGGACTCAAAACGCCGACATTGCCCCTGGGGACCAAGTTCCGGGCTGTAAGACCACCCTCGCCCCCAAGAAGCCAAAGTAGCTCACTTCCATCACACTCGGCAAGTCAATTGGCCTAGGATGTGGATGCCCCTTACCTTGTGGAGGGCGGAGTGTTTTTTTTTGCAAAACCCACCTTGTAACTTGCTCCCTAGGGTAATTTCTAAATTCCCCCGATTTGGCAAGGTCGATTTGCCATTCCGAGCCTCCCTGCGCATCCAACGACAAGACACCGCGGGTTTCTACAAGGCAACCTCGAACAAGGGCTTGACAAGTTCTCCGACCGATCTGAATCTTTTGGGCCTTCCCCAAGAGGGGCCCCCGAACGGAGGATCCAAATCCCGGATAGGGGAACCGGCCTCGGAGGGTGGTTTTTAGCGCATTTATCTTCATTCTAGTAGCCAGAAGGGCTGCCTCGAACTTTTTTGATCCCGCCTTGGGGTCCTGACTCTCCCCTTGTGAGGGATCCCCGCAAGGTCCCCGGCCTCGCTTTGACTTGGGAAGGGTGCCAAGGGTTGCCCCGCAACGGGCTGCCCCGGACCGCTCTAATGCTAACCCTTTGACTCCAGACCTTCTCCGAAAAATTTCTAAAATTGGGTCGGGTGGCCGAAATGGATTAGGATTCCAAAAAAAAAATCAGAATTTATTTTCGTACAATGCATTAATTGCGAATTTATGAATGTCTTGCCACAGCGCCAAGCGGCACTTCTACTTGCCACATCGGGAGGAGGACAGGCCCAAACTCCGCCGCCGCCTCCCCTTGTTCGTGATTCTGCCAAGTAGCCTTCTGGGCCAGTCCTGCAACAGACCAAGTCTCGCCCCCAAAACGCAAACCCTTCTAGAACCTCGGCAACCCACGTGGTTTACGCTTTGAGGCCCCCTCCTTGTCGATTCGGGCGGGACCTTGCCGCGGACTTGACGGGGAGTGGGGGTGTTGACGCCAAAGCACGGACCCTAAAATCCCCCGAAGCCGCTGCCCTGAATTTCCTCTCCCCAAGGCCCCGGGACGACCTGACGTCCGTCCCTCTCCGAATCGCTTGACTCTCGCCAATGGACTCGTAACGCCGACATTGCCCCCCGGGACCAAGTTCCGCGGGCTGTAAGACCACCCGACTCCCAAGAAGCGCCAAAGTAGCTCACTTCCATCACACCGTAGTCAATTGGCCTAGGATGTGGATGCGGATACCGCCGTGGAGGGCGGAGTGTTTCTTTTCTTTGCAAAACCGACCTTGTAACTTGCTCCCTAGGGTAATTTCGCCATTCCGACGATTTGGCAGGGTCGATTTGCCATTCCCGAGCCTCCCTGCGTGCCCAATGACAAGACATCGTTTTCTACAAGGCCATCCAGACGCCTTTGATAAGTTCTCCCTGACCGATCGAATCTTTTGGGCCTTCCCAAAGAGGGGCCCCCGAACGGAGGATCCAACGGCCGGATAGGGAACCGGCTTTTCCTCGTGGTCATTAGCTGCATTCGGGAGCGCCGCCAGAAGGGCTGCCTCGAACTTTTTTGATCCCGCCTCTTTGGGGTCCCACTCTCCCTCTTGTGAGGGATCCCCGCAAGGTCCCCGCCTCGCTTGACTTGGGGAAGGGTGCCAACTCGGTTGCCCCGCAACGGGCCGCCCCGACCGCTCTAATGCTAACCCTTTGACCTAGACCTTCTCCGTAAAATTTCAAAATTGGGCTGTGTGGCCGGAAATGGATTAGGATTCCAGTCGGCAAAAATCAGAATTTATTTTCGCATAATGCATTAATTGGCGAATTTATGAATGTCTTGCCACCGCAAAGCCTCCACTTCTACTTGCCACATCGAGGAGGACAGGCCCAAACTCCGCCCGGCCAGTTCCTCTTGCTCCATATTCTCTACCGCCGCTCGCCAGTCCTGCGTGCAATCAGACAAGTCTCGCCCCCAAAACGCAAACCCTTCTAGAACCCGGCAACCCACTGTGGTTTACGCTTTTGAGGCCCTCTCCTTGTCGATTCGCGGACCTGACCTTGGGCGCGGACTTGACGCGGGAGTGGGGTGTTGACGCCGCCAGCACGGGACCCTAAAAATCCCCCCCAAAGCTGCTTTTGCCCCGGTTCCTCTCCCAAGGCCCCGGGACCTGACGCGCCACTCCCCTCTCCCGAATCGCGATTTGACTCGCCAATGGACTCGTGAACGCCGACGCTGCCCGGGACCAAGTTCCGCGGGCCAGAAGACCACCCGACCTCCAAGAAGCAAAAGTAGCTCACTTCCATCACACCGTAGTCAATTGGCCTAGGGATGTGGATGCGATACCGCTGCGGAGGGCGGAGTGTTTCTTTCTTTGCAAAACCGGGACCTTGTAACTTGCTCCCTAGGGTAATTTCGCCATTCCTGACGATTTGGCAGGTCGATTTGCCATTCCGAAGCCTCCCCTGTGCCCTAACGACAAGACACCGCTGTTTCTACAAGGTCGCTTTCGACGCCCCCGCTGCTTGACAAGTTCTCCCTGACCGACTGAATCTTTTGGGCCTTCCCCAAGAGGGGGCCCCCGAACGGAGGATCCAAATCTGGGCCGATAGGGGAACCGGCCCGGAGGGTGGTCATTAGCGCATGCAGCCCCAGCGCCGCCAGAAGGGCTGCCTCAAACTTTTTGGATCCCCGCCTTATCTCTCCCCTTGTGTGAGGGATCCCCGCAAGGTCCCTGCCTCGCTTTGACTTGGGAAGGGTGCCAACTCTGGCTGCCCCCGCAACAATCCGCTGCCCCCAATCGCTCTAATGCTAACCCTTTTGACCTAGACCTTCTCCTAAAATTTAAAATTGGGTCGTGTGTCGAGATGAATTAGGATTCCAAATGGCAAAAAATCAGAATTTATTTTCGCATAATGCATTAATTAATTTATGAATGTCTTGCCACCGCAAAGCTACCGACTTCTACTTGCCACATCGCAGGAGGACAGCCCAAACTCCGCCCGCCGGGCCTCTTGTTCAGATTCTCTACGCAGCCTTCGCCAGTCCCAAGTGCAACAGTACTCAAGTCTCGCCCCCAAAAACGCAAACCCTTCTAGAACTGCGCAACCCATGTGGTTTACGCTTTGGAGGCCCTCTCCTGTCGATTCGGGCGGGACCTTGCGCCTCGTGACTTGACGTGGAGTGGGGTGTTGACGCAGAGCACGGACCCTAAAATCCCCCTAAGTCGCTTGCCCCCACTTCTCTCCCCAAGGCCCTCGGGACTTAGACGGGCACCTCCCTCTCCGAATCACGATTTGACTCGCCAATGGACTCCAAACGCCGACGCGCCCCCCTGGGACCAAGTCTCCCGGCCGTAAGACCACCCGACCCCAAGAAGCAAAAGTAGCTCACTTCCATCACACTCGTAGTCAATTGGCCTAGGATGTGGATGCGATACCCCGGGTGGAGGGCTGAGTGTTTCTTTTTTTGCAAAACCGACCTTGTAACCTTGCTCCTAGGGTAATTTTGACATGGACGTTTGGGGTGGCCGACGCTATTCCGGACCCTAAACTGCCCCCACAAGACAAGACACTTGCCCAATTCGCCTAAGGCCAAGTTAATTATGCCATCCATGTTTGCGTTTGACAAGTTCTCCCTGACCGGCATCTGGAATCCATATGGCCTTGATAATCAGAAACAAACCATGAACAGGGATCCAAATCTAATAGGGGAACCGCCCGAGGGAGGGTGGTTTAGAATCATTTATCTCATTCTAGTAGTTAAGGGCTGCCTCTTCACTTTTTGGATCCCGGCCCCGGGTCCTAATAGTTATGATGTTAGGGATCCCTCAAAGGTCCCCAAGCCTAACTTGACTTGGGGAAGGGTGCTCCCAAGTTGCCCCCCTCAAACTCCCGCCCCTTTGACCTAATGCTAACCCTTTGACCTAGACCTTCTCCAAAAATTTCAAAATTGGGCTGTGTGCTGGAGATGAATTAGGAATCCAGCTAGCAAAAAATCAGAATTTATTTTCGCATACAATGCATTAATTGCTAATTTATGAATGTCTTGCCACCGCAAAAACCGACTTCTACTTCTGCCACATCGGAGGAGGACAGGCCCAAACTCCGGGCCCGGTTCCCCTTGCTCCGCATTCTCTACGGGCCGCTTCGGCCAGTCCTTAAGTAACAGATTAAGTCTCGCCCCAAAACGCAAACCCTTCTAGAACCCTCGCAACCCACAAGGTTTACGCTTTTGAGGCCCTCTCCTTGTCGATTCTAAGGACCTTTGCGCCGCGGACTTGACGCGGGAGTGGGGTGTTGACGCCAGAGCACGGACCCTAAATCCCCCTAAGCCGCTGCCCTCAATTTCTCTCTCCCCAAGGCCCCCGGGATCTGACGGGCGACCTCCCCTCTCCTGGACCGCTTGGACTCTCGCCAATGGACTCGCTAACGCCGACATTGCCCCCTGGGACCAAGTTCCGTGGCTGAAGACCACCCACCTCCAAGAAGCGCCAAAGTAGCTCACTTCCATCACACTCGTAGTCAATTGGCCTAGTGATGTGGATGGATGGATACCGGCCGTGGAGGGCGGAGTGTTTTCTTTTTGCAAAACCGACCTTGTAACTTGCTCCCTAGGGTAATTTCGCCATTCCTGACGATTTTGGCAGGTCGATTTGCCATTCCTCGAGCCTCCCTTGTCTCAACGACAAAACATCGCTGTTTATACAAGGTCACACCTCAAAGCTTCCGCTGTTTGACAAGTTCTCCCTGACCGACCGAATCTTTGGGCCTTCCCCGAAGAGGGGCCTCCCTTTAATCCAGGATCCAAATCTGGCCGATAGGGGAACCGGCCCGGAGGGTGGTCACATGCAATCCCGGGAGCGCCGCCAGAAGGGCTGCCTCCTGAACTTTTTGATCCCGCCCCCGGGTCCTGGACTCTCCCCTGTGAGGGATCCCCGCAAGGTCCCCGCCTCCCTGGACTTTGGGGAAGGGTGCGCTGCCTTGCCCCCCCAACCGCTGCCCCGACCGCTCTAATGCTAACCCTTTGACTCTAGACCTTCCTAAAATTTCGAAAATTGGGCCGTAGGCCGAGATGGATTAGAATCCAAATTGCAAAAATCGTAATTTATTTTCGCATAAATGCATTAATTAAGTGAATTTATGAATGTCTTGCCATCGCAAAGCCCCGACTTCTACTTGCCACATCGGGAGGGGAGGACAGGCCCAAACTCCGGCCCGGCCAGGCCTCCCTGTTCGTGATTCTCGGCAGCAGTTTCTGCCAGGTCCTGCGCAACAGATCAAGTCTCGCCCCCCAAAACGCAAACCCTTTCTAGAACTCCCGGTAACCCACGGGTTTACGCTTTGGAGGCCCTCTCCTCACGATTCTACGACCCTTGGCGCCGTGATTCTTGACGGGAGTGGGGGTGCTGCAGAGCACGGACCCTAAAATCCCCTAGCCGCTGCCCCGACCCTCTCCCCAAGGCCCCCAAGGCCCGGGACTCCGACGCAAGCGACCTCCCTCCCTGGATCAACAAGATTTGCCCGCCAATGGACTCGGCCGACATTGCCCGGGGACCGTCTGCGGGCCGAAGACCACCCCACCTCCAAGAAGTTTTCAAAGTAGCTCACTTCCATCACACCACAGAATGAATTGGCCTAGGGATGCGGATGGATACCGCCGCGGGAGGGCGGAGTGTTTCTTTCTTTGGAAATCGACCTTGTAACTTGCTCCCTAGGTAATTTCGCCCATTCCTCGACGACATTTGGCGGTGGTGGTCGATTTGCCATTCCTGAGCTCCTGCGTCTCAACGACAAGACATCAGCGGTTTCTACAAGGCTTCCACTGACGCCTCACAAGGTCAATGCTCTCCCCACCGACTCTCCAGGGAATCTTTTGGGCCTTCCTCGGGCGAGGGCCCTTGAACCTGAGGATCCAACGGCCTGACTAGGGGGAACCGGCTCCCGAGGGTGGTCATTAGCTGCAGCACTCGGGAGCGGCTGCCAGAAGGGCTGCTCGGAACTTTTTGGATCCTCACTTTGGGGTCCCACTCTCCCTCTCAGGAGGGGATCTCCCAAAGGTCCTCGGGCTCGCTTTGACTTGGGGGTGCTGCCTCTACACTCCCGCAGAACGGGCTGCCCATCGCTCTAATGTTAACCCTTGACTTAGACTCCTCCTAAAAATTTCAAAAATTGGGCTCGCAGGGGCCGGAAATGGATTAGGATTCCAGCCGCAAAAAAAATCGGACTCTATTTTCAGACAATGCATTAATTAAGTAATTTATGAATGTCTTTAAGCACTGCAGTGTTTCCACTTTACTTTTGCCACACGGGAGGAGGATAGGCCCAAACTCCGCCCGCCAGCTTCCTGTTCGTGACTTCTGGGCCAAGTGCCTTTCTCGCCGGGCAAGTGCAACAGACCACGCAAACCCTCTTCTAGAACCTCGCAACCCACGTGGTTTACGCCGCTTTTGGAGGCCCTCTCCTGTCGATTCGGGCGGACCTTGCCTTTGCCTTCCTGACGCGGAGTGGGGTGTTGACGCTTCGTAGCATCGACCCTAAAATCCCCTGAAGCTTGCCCTCACCTCTCCCTCACCTCCCCGGGACTGACGGGCCACCCCTCCTCCCAATCGCCATTTGACTCTCAGCCACTGGACTCTAACGCCGACGCTGCCTCCGACCAGTTCTCGGGCTGAAGACCACCCCACCTCCAAGAAGCCAAAGTAGCTCACTTCCATCACACCTCTGTGAGCCAATTGGCCTAGATGTGGATGCCGCGATACCGCCGTGGAGGGCGGAGTGTTTCTTTTGCAAAACCCATCTTGTAACTTGCTCCCTAGGGTAATTTCGCCATTCCCGACGATTTAAGGTGGTCGATTTGCCATTCCGAGCCTCCTGCAGGCCCGAATCCAAGAGACGCGGGTTTCTACAAGGTCGACCTCGTGATCTTCCGCCAGTTTGACAAGTTCTCCTGACCCATCTAGAATCTTTGGGCCTTCCAAGAGGGGCTCCCCTCAACGGAGTGTGATCCAACCTGGCCGCATAGGGGAACGCCTCCGAGGGTGGTCATTAGCGCAAACGGGAGGGCTGCTGTGAAGGGCTGCCTCGAACTTTTGGATCCGGGCCTCTTGTGGTCCTGGACTCTCCCCTGTGTGGGATCCCCGCGAAGGTTCCTGGCCCGCTTCTTCTTGACTCAAGGGTGCTGTTCCCGCCAAGTAACCTGCCCCTCACTGCTCTAATGTTAACCTCTTTGACCTAGACCTCTCCGGTACCTCAAAATTGGGTCAGGCCGGAAATGGATTAGATTCCAACAAGTAAAACCCAATTTATTTTCGTGACACGCATTTTCACTATGTAATTTATGAACAAACCCTACATCGCAAAGCGTACTCTCGACTTCTACTTGCCACATCGGAGGAGGATTGCCCAAACTACGGGCCTCTTGCTCCATTCTCGGTTGCAGCTCGCCGTGTCCCAGGCATCAGTTCTGCCCCCAAAACGAACCCTTCTAGAACCCCGCAACCCACGGTTTACGTTGGGAGGCCCTCTCACGATTCTCGGCGGGACCTGCGCTCGGGTGACTTGACGGGAAGAGGGGTGCTGACGTGAGCATCTGCACACCCTAAAATCCCCCTAAGTCGCTGTCTCCGGCCTCTCTCCTATACCTCCTGGGACGGACGGGCAAGCACTGGAATCGCGATTTGACTCTCAGCTTTGCTGGACTCGCACCCCACGCCTTTGCTTTGCCCTGACCAAGTTCGCGGGCTGGAAGACCAATCTCCACTTCAAAGAAGCTAAAGTTGCTCACTTCCATCACACTCGTAACAATGGCCTTAGATGTGATGCGGATAACCGTCTGGAGGCGTGGATTTTCTTTTGCAAACCCACCTTGTAACTTGCTCCCTAGGGTAATTTCGCCATTTCCTGACGAGATTTGCGGTGGTCGACACATTCCCGAAGCTCCTGCGGCTCGCCGCCGGAATTACGGGCGACACCTGCTTTCCGTACAAGGCTCGAATTCTCGACGTCGCTGGCTGTTTGACAGCCTCCGGAATTCCGGACTGAATCTTTTGGCCTTTCCCTACAGGCCCCCGAATCCGAGGTCGTGATCCAAATCTGGCCGATAGGGGAACTCGCCCGTGAGGGTGGTGGTTACACGCAGCCGCCTCAGAAGGGCTGCCGAACTTGGATCCCTCGCCTCTGGGGTCCCAGCCCCTTGCAGGGATCCCCAAGGTCCCTCGGGCCTCGCTTGGACTTGGGTGGGAGGGTGCCGCCTCTAAGCGCAACTCCCGCAACTCGGGCTGCCCGGACTGCTCTAATGTAACCCTTTGACCTAGACCTCCTAAAATTCTCGAAATTGGGCTGTGTGCTGAAATGGATTAGGATTCAGCTGGCAAAAACAGAAATGACAATGCATTAATTGCTAATTTATGAATGTTCCCGCCACCGCGAAAGCCTACTTCACGCTACATCGCGAGGGATGCCCAAACTCCGCCCGGCTGGCTTCCCCGCCCGCAGATTTCTACAGGTTTCTCGAGTCCTGCGTACCGTAATTGCCCGCCCCTGCCCAAACTTCTAGAACTGCCGGGTAACCTACCGTGGTTTACGTGCTTTTGAGGCCTTCTTGTCGTGATCGTATGGACCTTTGCGCCGTGGACTTGACGGAGGGGTGTTTAATTTGAGCAATACCCTAAAATCCCCTAGCCGCTTGCCCTCAATTTCCCTCTCCAGCAATACGTAACCGAACGAAGCATACGTA